>JASDQU010279749.1:0-14785 GCA_032191745.1 Picea mariana
TACCTTTGTTTAATAATCATTGACTTCGTCAATAATTATATCTAATCATTGCTCATGTGTATATTTGAGGATAGTCATTGATCTTATGAAGTACTAACCCACTGCAGCACATATTCTAGTTATTTGTCTTGTCTCGCAAACATGTGTCATCCAGTGGAACATATTCTTTCTGACTATCTCATCTTTGGCAGTAATCTGTGAAAGGGAATCCCTCACTTTGATCCATTATACCTTTAGCCCTTCACTAACCCAGATTGCTTAGGGACGTCTCCCTTGGACTAGCCATCCTAAATAGAAAGAGCCCCCCATCGAGGTGACAGTGGGTGGGGAAGCTCCTGTTACGCCGGTTTTAAAGCCTTGACTCAAGCTGCCTAAACCCTTCCTACAAACCATGCGATAACAGTAGCTAAGTGAGGGGGGTGTAAAAAGGTTAGGAAAGGGGTTTGGGTAGCTTAGGAATAGGTTTAGATAACTTCTCCCACTCTTTCTCTAATCAATTTTCTCTTTTTACAATAATTTGACATTTTAACTATGTCAATTTCAACAATTAAATTGTTGTCTTAGACTGACTTAGGCTCCTCATGGACAAACACCTAGCAAAACTTGTCCAATTTAGCCGAAACTTGGTCCAAGGCTGTAGGGGGTTTCATTTCATTTTTTTTAAACACAAATACCCCTATCAAAAATCCCAAGGACCTAGTTTTTACATTTTTACATCAAAATTAATTAAAATTACCATTAATTAGGTAATTTTAAAAAATAAAAAAAATACCTTAGACTCGACGGAATTCCGCAAGACTTTCGAAGATGTCTAACATGGTCATTTACAATATTCCTAGACACTAGTCACCATAGGGCTTGACCATTAGAACGCCTTTCACCACTTTGGAGGATTATTGTGGGAGTGAAAAACTCAAGGGAAATTAATAAGGCTGGTTAGGCCAAATTAATAACCTGAGGAAAAAAAACACTCGATGAAAGGACTTCTCTAATGATAAAGTCCTAGGCAACTAACCTAAACTATGATTCATGCAGACCCATTACATTATTATCCCACGCAGTGGAGCAGAAATTCCAATTACAAAAATACGTGCTGAGACAAAAAATGCCTTGTAGAACCAGAAAGTCTTGATACTTGTAGCACCATCAGGTGCATATCTTCATGGCACATGGAGTTGACCCCCTAGCTGAAATAGGTGGTCAATGTTAATGTTTAAGCCATTATTATAGTTCTTTGCATTTCAATAGATAACAATAGCATACCACAAGATCACTGAGAAATACACAATCACAAGAGACACAACATTTATCCTGGGAAACCCTCTAGGGGAAGAAAACCCAGCAAAACTTCCTTATTATAGATAGCCAATACAATGCCAAGAGATAACGCAAGCTAATACAGAAGATCCTCTCCCAAAGATGTGCCACTCTCTCTCTCTTCTCTAACTGCAATTCCGAAACTTGTCTCTCAATGAGCAAGCGAGGTGTGTGTCTAAGTGAGGCGCTAGCCTCCTTATATATACAAATCTGGCACGTGTGAAGTGTCTCTTCAATGGCAGGGCTGACTTCTCAAACTGGGTGGTTATAACCACCTTTATTATATTTCGGGGCCTCTTTAATATATTCTGGGGCCGACTTTTCATTCTGCCTATTACAATTACATTATGACCAATCCTCAAAAGGGGATTTGGTCCTTTTACAATAGCCGACATGATGAATCCACAATGGGGATTGATCCAATGAATAATATATCAAATAATAATAAGAATACACTTTGCAGTGACATTATTTCAACAGTCAACAGGTCCTTTCAATGAAGGTATTTTTGGGTGATAACACTTGGTATTCCTTTTCCTTTCAGCCCCCCAAAAGGAACCTGGGGTGATGGTGATTCAGAGAGTTGAAAAAGTTAAGAAATGGCTTGCCAAGCCACTGTAACTGGCTACCAAGTTCCAGATCTGTACTAAGGTTTTGATTGCAACCCATGTTTATTACTCTTCCTATTGGATTCCTTCTGCAAGCACTCACCAACATTTGAAAAATTCTATTCGAAGCTTCCCTTGGGCAAAAATTGAAGGTGGCAAGGGATTTGACTTAGTCTAAAGATGTACTTGACTCTTGGACTAGAGATTGAAGCCCTTGGCCGGAATTGAAGGAGCAATTTCGACTTGCCAACCCTGATACATTGGTCCTTGAGTGCACAAAGGAGATTCTTCCAGACCCTCTCTTAGGCCTGCAATCTCTAGCCACTTGGTGGAAGGATCAGAATTGGAGCAAAGCCTAGGCTTTCAAGAAATACAAACAACCTGATGGTTAAAGGTGGTCATGTCATAAGCTTGTGTTGGATGCTTGTCTAAACAAGTTGTGGAGACCACAGTGCAAGAAAATGACTTGGCTCGTAGTGCAACATCTGGAAACTCCTGGTTGAACCAATGAAGCCCTTTTTTGCTTGGTACCTTATCTTGGGTGGGTTTGCCATTGGTCATTGATTTGTCCATCTTGGATTCCTCTAAGGCCAAGTGCCATTTCTATAGGTGACCAGAGAGTCTTAAGCATCAGATTTGGTTATGTTGTTTTGCTAAGTCAGCGTGGAAGTGGGTCTTTGAATTTTTGGCCAGCTCTTCCATGTCCCAATTTCTTGGAAGGATGCCCTCTTAGGAGACTAATTGCCTTGGGCCATCGAGTTTCAAGCAGAATGGCAACTCATTAGAATTGAAGTTTTATTTCTTATCCAGGAAAAAACAGAATGCTTCTATGTTTAGTTGGGCCCAAACAACAGATTTTTTATTGGGCTGATAGTTCGCTGACATGTGCTATTATCCCATTGCATATCACTATACAGGGCCAAAAAAAAGTGGAGCTGGACGTGGCACACCTGTGCCTGCTGTTAGATCTCTGCCTGCTCCAGGCAATCTGGATTCTGAAGACAGTGATGGGAGGCCACGACACAAAGTTGGCCAAATAGTGCAAGAAAAGCGGGAGTGGCAACACAGATGCACTCACAACTTTTCTTTGTGGCTTTTGACTGATAACTTCCCAACTTTTGCCTTGGCTATCATGGAAAATGAAAAGCAGCCTGAAAATGATGGTTGGGGCTCTGCTGTTCCTGACACAGAGGCAGCTTAATGATGGAGCGAAGACCCTCCATGAATGACGAAGATGACAACAGCCTAAATGATTATCTTGGATATGTGCTATCACTTCGTTTCGTGCATTGATTGCAGGAATTTAAGTTTACTTTGCTGTTATGCCAAGTGGCTTTTTGAGGACAATAGTTTTATTGCTGTATGCCAAGGTGGCAGTTTTGATAGAACTTATGATCTGGACAACTTTGATAGCTTCCAAGGCTTTTACAGCTGACTCTTTGTTAGCTTGTGGTGGCTTCCATGCTGCCCTCTTTTTCAGGTAAAAATAGCCAAATTGTACATACTTGCATATATTAATAGTTAAAGGAAGCTTTCTTTACTAAAATTATTCATAAAACTCTTCAAACTTAAGTTGAGTCTGTGGATAATTAAAAGCTTTTCCTAGAAATCTTGTTTGTTGTTCAGAACTTCAGATAGCTTGTTGCAGCACACAAACAACATTTTGCAGCAACACATCCACAAGCCTATACAGTAAATTCTAGTGCACCGTTGAGTGTTTGAACTCTTGTTGTCGATGGAAATGTTGTACCTTCATTTCTTAGTAAAAAATGTGGGTACATTTCAACTTCATTATATGTTTGAGGGACCAATTCTTCAGTCTTTCAGGGTACTATTCCTATCATTAACTTATTTAGGCCATTGTAGTAATGGCATGTCTTGAGCCTTCTATGCCTGTTGTACTGGGGTAAAACTTACACCAATCCAATTTTGGGTCTTCTTTCCAGCTTCACATGATTCTTGGTGGTTGGCATTGCAGTTAGTGCATATAATCCAGGAGACGTACAATTATAACTAATTTACACAATTGAGGCAGTTTATTAGGTTGCAATTTGCATGTCATTCTGCTCCATTCTTGTATATTGCTTGCTTGTATGACCAATGTGAACTAGAAGCTAATTTGAATCAAAGTTCATGTGACTGCAGGGTTCATTTGGAGCAAGGAACTGTACTTTCTTTGATTGAGAAGGATGGGGTTGTGAAGGGTGTAAAGTACAAGTCTACAGCCGGCGAGGAACTTGAAACATTTGCTCCTCTTACTGTTGTTTGTGATGGGTGCTTTTCAAATCTGAGGCGCTCACTTTGCAATCCAAAGGTGCTTATTTCTATTATTTGCCACAATGTTTGCTTTTCCTTAAAGATCAGATAACAAACCAGTGGCTTTGCTGGTGCATGATAAAAGTGCCATAAGTCAAAAGAAGACTTTTATTCATGTGGGCTATGTGAAGCAAAGTGTTTGTTACATTTACAACAGAATAGTGTGCTTAGAATTATGTTTCTTCATTATTTCCTTCAAACATACAAACACATAACTTCCAAGTGATAGGTGTGTTACATTTTTAGTACTTGACCCTCAATGAAGAAAAATATCCTGGTAAGAGAATTTGACTTTGCTTTAGTAGTTTGTATCTCTTAATGTTGGAATGGCATGGTATGATTGGTATCTTCCTGGGTGCAGGATTTCCTATCAAGTATGTATTCAAGAGTTATGGTTTGTAACTTCTGAATATTTAGATTTCATACAGATTTTGTTGGCAGTAGATGGCATTCTTTGCATTATTCAATTGAATGTTTAAGTGCCACTTGTTAGGCTTGCTCGTATTTTTCTACAATTCCAGAAATGGTGTCTTGCTTTTCAGCTACCTTATGCATGCTTACCTATCTATACTCAATAGGAGAGCCCGTTGACTAACTTGACGAAACAACTTGGCACTCCTACTTTCACAATTATAAATGTGTCTGTTGTTGTACCATTAAAAAGATGCAAAAGAATAGTCTCAATGAAAAAATATTTAGATATAACATAGAAACTAAGATTATAATCTAAATGCTCTGTGAGATCTCAATAACCATAAAACCGAGGACACTATAAGATCCTTTGAAAGAACTTTTTAGCATTGTCTGTTATAGAAAAAAAATTACATTGTGTTTCATCACAAATTTAAATGAAATGAAATGCAATATAAAAAATACTTTTTTGAAGAATAGCGAAAAATACTAAAAAACTGAAAAAAATAAAGCTTAGCTTTAACCCTCTTGTTAAGACACACAGTGTATATTATCCTGCACTTGTCTGAATCTTTATTGTTGTTCAATGTTTTCAGTTAAGATTTGTGAAATCAATGTCCAATTAGGTTTGGTATTGATGTTAGATGTTGACTAAAATTCACGAGCTTGCAGGTTTTAGGAAATCAAGTGAGACGAGATTTGTGTAGGTATATGGGAGTAATGATCTCATAGAAGCTTTTGTGATGCACAATAGAGCTGCAATAAATCATATGTATACATATTTATTAAGACAAGGAAAACATTAGTCTCCCATGGGTCACAGAGATTTCTGTTTGTGGATAGTGATGATGACATCCCAGTTTTGAAAAGGTTTCCTTTGTAGAGACTGTGGAGCTAGCTATACATCAAGGATGATTGAAAATATTTTAGACCTATAAAAATATCATCTTAATCATGTGCATCATATACATGTAGACTATAGGCATTCATAATTAATGAAGTGGATGTTAATTGCTGAAGCTGAATTTGCCTCAACATTGACAAACTATGCTAATCTGCATTGATAATTTGGGCATGCCCCAGAGGTCATAGCATGGCTTCATAAATGGGGCACGCCCAAGAGGTCATGACATGGCTTCATAAACGGGGCATACCCAAGAAATCATGCCATGGCTTCATAAACTGGGCATGCCCAAGAGGTCATGACATGGCTTCATAAACGGGGCATACCCAAGAAATCATGCCATGGCTTCATAAACTGGGCATGCCCAAGAGATTATGACATGGCTTCATAAACTGGGCACGTCCACGAGGTTATGACATGCCCAAGAGGTCATGACACGATGAGCTTTCAGAACCAAAAAGATGATATTCTTTTTTCCCATCAAGATGTATTTTAATGAGGATCTCACTAGATTCCAAGTGGAAGAACTTAAAAAGGAACTTGCCATGTTTGTATTTGCTAGGAAGGGTAATAAATGGATGGTTGTTGGTGATTAGGGCCTAGATTAGTGATTTTCCTCCTCCAGATTATGTACATTCATGGTCTTCTAAGTGATGGGTCCCATGACGCTTGGGGGTATCTGCATTGTCTATTGGAAGTGTAATGGGATTTTGTGGTCATCTCCAAGCACCTTTCAGGATGTCATTACTAGGTGTGATCTTATCTTCCCACTGAGATTCATGAGAGCCTTGAATGGGCCTTGTCCCCAGTTATTAGATATCATTAGGCTATAGACTTTAGAATAGGCATATAGAGATCTGGTAATGTTCGTGGTCCTAGTGGTGTTTCCTGTCTCATTCAACATTGCTTCCTCTCCAAGGTTTCCATGATGACGTTGGAGAAACACTCCAGAGTCCAGATTATTTGTATTTGAATTTAGATCCCCCCACTCTTTCAGGATGTGCCATTGCAATTTTGTTATTTTCCAGTAGCATCCTTGGATGTTGTGATCCACACCTATGATGACCCATTTCTTGATTTGTACCCAAAAATATCACATTTTTCCTCTTTAGGGGGCCTTATTCTTTGATGATTTCAGAACCTATACTGAGACCTTGTAGATTTCTATTCATGATATGACTGAGGATGAGCTTTGCCTTCTGAAGCTTGACTTAGATGATTTTGAACTCAATAGGTCCTCGACTAATGGCTCATGTCTGGTGATAGCTTAAGCCTTACAGGAGGCACCCTATATTACTAGAGAAGGCTGCCAGACGTGCCTGAAATACCAGTCAACTTTTTAGATTCTGAAATGGAGTGGATATGCAGGGGATATGACACTGAAACGTTTCAGGGCCATATCAGATTTTGGAAACGATGTTTCAGTTTACAGGGCTGTTTCAGGGCCATTTCAAGCACATTTCCTCAGCGTTTCATGATTTAGGAAACTTATCCAGCGAGACAGCCCGCATTTTGGCCCTAAAAAATGACAAAAAACCATGAAAAAAGGCCCCTAAAATTACCTGAAAGGAAGCATTCTGGTCTATTAGCATGGAAGAAATGATTATTAATATTAACATCTTGATCTTGACACACTCTCTTGCTATCTATCTGATTGTTTAATTCCATTACAGATTTGCAAAGGTCCATTTTAAGTTAGAAAAAACTGTACCTGTTCTGTTCCTAAAAGCTCAAAGGTCATTTGTTCACCATGTGATTGCTTTATACATCTAACTATTAAATTTCCGTTGAACTCAACAAGCAGAAATTGTTGCCAATAATTTTAATCACCCATAAATTAATTTACTGCTGAAATCTAACTTCTGAAAATTATGCAAGTAATTTACAGCTGAGTTCCTAAACTAAAATGCACAGCAGAAGTAAATGGAAACCAAGCACATAAGAATAAGAGAACACCAAAATACCCTGGAAATCCCAGTGTGGGGAAAACCAACAAAGGAGGGGCTTTATTGGCTTCAGAGGAATTAATTTACAGCAACAAAAAATTCAAAAATTTCTGACAGCGCAGCAAACTCAGCATGCTTTTTCGGCCCTGTTTTTTTGGCCTCTATCTTTGCTGGAACAACCTGCACTCAGCTCACTTCCTCTGATGCTAAGTCGCCCTTCCTCACTGTTGTCATCCTTATACACACTTGCAAACGTGGATTAAGTCCAATCCACTTAGTGTGTCCTTGGAGGCACAATGCCTAAGTTCATACCCACTGTCACCTCGACTTGAACTTCTTCCGTCTAGGACTACTCCTAGGGAAGCCAAGGGGGGTAGACCCTAGTTACTATGTGAGTTTAAAAGATTAATTCTAGGAGTGAATTTTAATTAGTTAAAGGTTGGGGGGAATCTAGCCTATATGAGAGGCAAACAATGCAAGTGCAAATCTTTCAATGCAAAGTCAAGCCTTTCCCTAAGACAACTAAGACCAGTGCCTAAGGTTGGACAAAGGGGTCAACTATAGTTACAACAATAGATAAGACTTTACAAAAAATTACAACTAGATACAAAAGAATTACTTTACACCACTTACAATTGAACAACCATTAACAAAATAAGCATGCAAAGAATTAGGAAATGATACAACAAAATACCACTATTGACAAGGAAAGAAACAAGCACTAACTAGATCTAACTTGAAGAAACAATGGACTGACTTGATTTGATTGTGCAGGGAAGAAAAAGATAACTGAAGATAACATTCACCACAACACAACAATTCAACAAATCCAAACAATTAAGTGCCCCCACAAGGTGCGCAACTTCAAGGGGTTATTCAATGGCTCCAATGTTCAACTCCAAAATAGATGAAAGACCAATCAAAAGAGCCTCCAAGGGATAAAGTGCGCAACTCAAGAAGGACAAGGATAAAGCATGTGTGAAGCCTCCATGTGTGAAAAGATGCGCAACTTTAGCTTTACTAGTTAACCATCCACAAGTGCTCAATAAAAATGCATGAAAATAACTTGAAATTGAAATGCTTGCATGAATTAGAGAGCATGAACCATAAAAGTAGATTATGAAGTTAAGCCAAGGTTAATTGTGGATAAGTTTTAGGATTAAGGTTGATTAAGTGAAGTGTGAATCCTAGACTATGTGATTTCCCTAAAACTCTCCCCGCTTATACCAAAAAGACTGCTTGGTGCTCAATAAGGCAAACAAGGCCTTACCCTAGCTCCACAGGGCAATCCGGGAAACAAGGGTATTCAACAAGGGGGACACCTAGTGACATGAGACCATCCCTGATCTAGCACCCCCTGTCGCCTCCACAAGATCCCTTTTTGATGGCAAAGTTTGGAATGTGATAGGTGTTCTAATTAAGCTAGTTTAATTGAAGCCCCTAAAGATCTAAGGTTAATTGAACCTTAAAGATTAATTAAGTTTAAGTTGAGTGCTTGACAAAAGTAAATTGCAAGAAAGTAAAAGTACTTGAAAGTAAAGTAASTTGCAATATTTTGAAAGTAAAGAAAAGATTGCTTGAAAGGAAATGAAAATACTTGAATTTGAAAGCAAAGTAAATACTTGAAAGGAAATAGAATGCTTGAAAAGAATACACAAGTAAATTACTATGCMTCCATGGGCTTAAGCAAATAAAGATGATAGATTTCTAAGATCTAAAGATAATCAATCATAAGCAATAGAAGCAAGAAGGCATCAATTATTTACCTAGCCTTACGATTTAGCATGGTTGGCTTGGCCAAACACTATGCTAGGTGTAGGCAAACAAATAAAGAATAATTAAATAACTTGAAAGCAAATCTAAACTACTTGCAACCACAACAAGTGCACAAGGTGGAGGACAAAGCCTACCGGTTTTGTGCTCAAGTGGGTGAAAAAATAAATGACTTGGAAATAAAAAGAACATGGAAATGAAATGGATCCTAGCCACACAACCTTGTCTTAAGGACAAGTGGGGCAAACAATAAAATAAATACAATGCTGAAATAAAACACTAAACTCTAGCCATACGATTTAGCATGGTTGGCTTGGCCAAACTCTATGTTAGATGTAGGCAAAAAAATAAAATAACTTGCAGAAATTTAAAGAAACTTAGAGAAGTACAAGCCCAAGAGACTCTCTTTGGGCTTGCTTTCAATGAATAGAAGAGGAAGAAGTGTTGGAATGTGTTACCCCAACTTGGAAGGTTGTTCTTTGACTTGTAGGTGCCCTAAATGGGTTGTAGACCCTCCTTAATGTCACCAACTTGCAAAAACCAGCAAGCAAAAGCTTGCTGGAAATGCTGCAAAATGTGACACAAACTCAAAACTAACAGAAATTTTTTGCAGAAAAAATTAGCATATAAAAATATTTGAAAGACCTATTCTAAGGGGTTAGAATGCACTCAATGGAAATGTACAGAAATAGAATGCAGAAAATTTAGAGGCTCAAATTGGATGAGGACGACAAGTTTCCAAATCTGAAACAAGCCTTTCAAACCCTTGAAGTAATCTGCAAATATTTGTGAGCAAACTACAAAAATGGAGCAAAGGGTGAGTAGATATATAGGAGAATACAAAATACTTTGTAAATATACAAACTACTCACTTAGATCTACAATAATACTATTGGAAATCTACCCAAGCAAAATACTCTGCTTGAGATCTCTACTCTAGATTTGAAAAAGATGCATAAACAAATGAAAAACCAAGCAATATCACCTCAAATCATAGATGCACCAAGAAGACTCTTAACACACCATTGTCCTCCAAATATTTCTTTATTGATAGTAGAAGGTTGTTGCAAATACTTGCAACAACCTTCTCTCCAAAAAACTAGAGCAAAAATGAGAAAGAGAAGAGAATGGGAGAGATGGGAGAAATTTGAGCATAATAACAGCAGACAAAGAATAGATATCAAATGAGGAGGGGAGGGCCTTTATTTATACTTGGGAAGCAAGAGTTACCCCTCTTTGATGCTTTCCAAGTGTCAATCTCTAAGAAATATTGAGCATCTCAAGGAGGGGGGTGCACTTTTTAGGGTTTTGGTGCCTTTAGGGTTTTGGTGCTTGAGTGGAGGATGAGTTGGAACCTTTTTGACTTTATCTAATAGCTAATTAGACAAAGGGGGGCACACTTAGGGAGGGAGGAAGCTTCTCTCTTTAATTTTTGACTTTACATGACTTTTTCCTCAAGGGGGGTGCAACTTCCCTAGGGGGGATGATTAAATGATGTGATGGCTAGGTGAGGGGGGTGAAATAAGGTTAGGAAAGGGGTTTGGGTAGCTTAGGAAAAGGTTTAGACATCTTCTCCCACTCTTTCTCTAACCTTTTTGCTTCATTATTTACAAAATTCGACATTTTGACTTTGTCAATTAAGCAATTAAATTGTTGATTCTAGACTGACTTGGACTCCTCATGTACAATGACCTAGCAAAACTTGTCCAATTGAGCTGAAACTTGGTCCAAGGGTGTAGGGGGTCTCATTCCATTTCTTTTGAGTACAAATACCCCTATCAAAAATCCCAAGGACCTAGTTTTTACATTTTTACATAAAAAATATTAAAATTACCATTAATTAGGTAATTTTAAAAAATAAAAAAAAACTATTAAAACTAGATGGAATTCCACAATACTTTAGAAGATGTCTAGCATGGTCATTTACAATATTCCTAGACACTAGTCACCATAGGACTCGACTATTAGTACACCTTTCACCACTTTGGAAGATTATTGTGGGAGTGAAAAACTCAAGGGTAATTAAAAAGGTTGGTTAGGCCAAATTAATTACCTGAGGAAAAGAAACACTCGATGAAAGGACTTCTCTAATGATAAATTCCTAGGCAACTAACCTAAACTATGACCCATGCAGACCTATTACATTATTATCCCACGTAGGGTAGCGGAAATTCCAATTACAAAAATACGTGCTGAGGCCAAAACTGCCTTGTAGAACCAGGAAGTCTTCAAACTTGTTGCACCATCCGGTACATATCTTCATGGCACATGGAGTTGACCCCCTAGTCAAAACAGGTGGTCAACACTCACTCTGCAGAATCGACTTCCTCTTCCTCAACCAATACCCTCACTCATCAGCTCAACACACAATGTGTGATGTCCACCCTCAACCTCCTTTTATCACTCTAACTCACCTTTTTTTGAGTCTTCTAGAAGCCTCCAAAAATTCACTTTAGTAAATTATTAATTTCCAAAAAGTCACTTTTCAGAAATCTAAGTGAAAAGTCAATAAAAGTCATTTAAATGACTTTTATATTTTTCCTAAGTTAAAACTTAGGATAAAATAAAAAATGTTGATTTGAGTTTTTTAATTATGTCCATCAGCTAGCCTTGGACACATAGGCTAAGCTAAGACACCTTCTGAGCTACAAAATTAACACTCCCTCTTAGCGAAGAAAGTGTTCTGCACCACTCCCAACTTGTCCTTGAAGAAGACAAACTTGCCTTTCATCAAGGCCTTCGTGAGAATGTTTGCCACCTGCTCTCCTGTAGGCACATACTATTGCTTCACTGTCCCCTTTTGCACATAGTCCTTGATGAAGGGAAATCTGATCTTTATGTGTTTGGATTTGTCATGAAACACTCAATTCTCAGAGAGCTTGATGCAACTTTGATTGTCACAGTGAATGACAGTCTCATCCAACTCCTAGCTAAACAAACTAATGAGCAATTTACGAAGCCAAATGGCCTCACGTGCAATATCCCAAATCTGGTGGATCTAGATATTTATTGTTGTACTCGTGTCTAGGCTCTCTGATCTGATACTTTGGGGGTTTTTGGATGCGTTTTAGTTACTTGTTTAACATTCTTGGTGATTTTCGCATGTGTGTGTCATATAAATAAAGTTTGAACAATATATATGATGCATGTGAAATAAGGAACCAACACAATCTCTATATCATGTATTATATGGAAAAAGCAGGATATACACTGATATGCTGAAAGCAGATAAATAATCATCAGCTAGATCTCATGGATCGTCACTGGAATACAATGCAACTAATACAAAATACTCGTGATCAGAAGATGTGGATAGATCTGCACATGCATGGATAGATCGATAACATGTAACTCTAGAAACTCACGACAATTGCTGCAAATGATGGATAAACTCGCCCTGGCCCCTAAGCTCCTTTTGATAACTGTCGGACTGAAGATCGGCTCACTGAAGCTCTGGATGAACCTTGGATGATATCATCTGGGGGGTTGCGCACCTCCTAGGCTCTGACAATGCGTCCTAGTGATTCCCCTGACGAAATCCACTGATGTATGTCTTGAAATGTGCACCCTAGCCTCCTATGTACTGGATCGGAAGGATTTCCCCAGATCTGATCCGGAAAGCTCCCTAGAAACCCAAATGTCCCTCCTCAAGTGTTGCACACTTCCTGTCTGTCTGATACGCTCTGGCAGATTCCACCGTCAGAATCTGATGACTGGTAGCTCAAAAGAAGCGCCCTGGCCTCCTCTCAACTAGGTCGAAAGGAATCGACGAGATAAGCCCTAGTCTCGTCCAGCTACACAAAGCCCTCTCTAACCCTTGCACCCTCACTAGCTGCGCTGCAAAAACTGTAAACTGGATTTGTATACTCCTGATCTAGCACGGTATTTCCCGAAACCGATCTGGGTGGTGGTTTCCTCCAAAAATCCACAAAACATCAAAGAGGTTGACTTCCTCCTCTGGAACCTGTTCTCAACTCAAAATCATAACATAATGAGAAATTACGTCGAATTCCTCCTTTTATATCTTCCTCGATCTAATTTTCCATTGACATCACTTAAACTAGGCACTTTTCCTCCTAAGTTGAGTGATTAATTAATTAAGTCCCCCCTCAGCACCTTTTTCTTCTATTTCTCCATTGACTTTGGCTTAAGTAACTTTTCCTATGCTTTTTGGTTTAATTCATCGTTTAGCCATTTATTCACCCTTATTTCTCCCCTTGTTCCCTGTTTGTGCCTGACTATAGTCTACGGGGAAAGATAGACTACTAAGTCACTCCCTGCCGGCCTACTATTGGGAATGGGACATCACATCACATGCTGCTAAGCTAGTTGCCATGTACTTTTCCTCAGTAGAGCTCAATGCCACTGATTTCTGCTTTTTGTTGAAGCAGGAAACAACTCCCGATCCCAAGCTGAAAGGCCAACCTGAAGTACTCTTCATGTCCATCGTGTTGCTTGCTCAATCTACATCTGTAAAGCCTGTTAGCTTCACCGCATCTTCTTGGATGTAACTCAAACCATACTCGACCATGCCACGCAGATATCTCAAAAATGCTTTGTTGCCACCTAGTGTAACCTCCTCGGCTCAACCATAAATTGACTGAGTGTGTTCACTGTAAAGCATATATTTGGTCTAGTGTTGACTGGATACATCAGAGAGCCAATAAACTGTTTGTAAAGAGTAGGGTCCACTGCCTCTGATCTGGAACCATCTAGCTTCTTCCAGTTGGTCACCATGGGCGTAGACATAGGCCTGCAGTCCTGTTATCCCCCAGTTTAGGGACAACTAAGGAGATTTTGTCTCGAGGCCCATAGGTCCTAGACATGGAGTACCGAGAGCCAGATCGACTTGAGCATGGCCCTGGAGGCCCATCTTTTCATTCTTCAGCGCCTCCACTTTGTCAGCAGCAACAACATCCATCACCTTGGCCTGGTCCTATAGCAGAAGTGGATCTTGCTCCATGAGGTAATGAGTCCGGGTATCATGGTATGTGTCACTCTGATCCTCAAAACCTTTGAATATGTGCATTTAATTATTTTTGTTTCTAACGGGTGCTTGGATCTTATACCTATCCACTTGACCATATCTGGGGGAAATGACAGGATGCCCTAGTAAGCTTGTGCCTGTTATCCACCAGGTTGCACAAGCTGGATTGCCTGAAGAGCCGCCAAAGAATGAGCAAGCAGTGCTCATACATGTAGAATTCAATGATTCAGCAGGTCCTGAAAAGGCCCCTTTTTCCATAGTTCCACTGTTGTAATAAGTGTCTAAGTATGAGAGAATGTAAAAGGCTATTGGCCACCCTTGATCTGGGAGTGGGCACATACTCCGGATTGTTTTTTTTACTTGTTAATTATCTTTTCTTCTTACCTTAGTGAGAGGATTAAATAATTTCCGAGTTTTTTCACTCGAAAAAAGACATGCTCCAAAGCCGAAGTATGTGTTGACAAGCAGGTCTTGGCATGGAAAATCCAATGTCTAGTGTCAGAATGTATATAAGCTCATACTA
>JASDQU010279750.1:0-10998 GCA_032191745.1 Picea mariana
TTGCCCAAGATCAACGGTGGAAATTAAATGCTCCATTAATATTCACTTTATTTAATTTCACTCACCCAACTTAAATAAAAACCCACTTGGTGCATTAAGTTCCTAAGTCACTTTTCACTTTCTAATTTAAAGTTCACTTTACCACTTATAAAGTGACTTTATGAAAAAGACCCACGTTTAAGTTGTGGACCACATTCCTAGGTAAAAGTTCAAAAACCCATAGGAACCACTTGTCCAAGGTACAAATCTTCATTAAAATTCAACAAACTTTGTCAAATTCTTTCTGCATCCCTTGCATTGTTTTTTGATTTTCTTGAAGTATTACTTCTGATATATTGTTAAAGTCTTCTCGTGTTACTGAATCTAGCTCCGATGTAGTGTCTTGTAATGTTATCATTTTCTCCTTATAGGGGAATGTCACAAATTTTTTCTCCATGTTTAAGATGAAGATACCTAGACTTTTAAACCAGGGTAACCTGATGATGATGTCATCTTCTTCTTGATACAGTTGTAACATAGAATTGAGATATATACTCATATTCATTAATTGTCACTTGTAACTCCTTAATTTGAAAATAATCTTCTTTTCCAATTATATTTGGTTCTGGAATTAATAATTGATTTGCCAAATCAATATTCATGTAATTAGCATTATAATCCAAGCTAATAACAATGTTAACCACTGTTCCCTGAATATTCCCCTTTAATGTTGAAAACTCGTAACCTACGGTCGGACAACCTTCATAAGTAAATCTTCCTTTCGTCATTTTTGAATTGTCTGTTTTGGAACTTGACTTGATTAAAAATATTTTAACCTTTCACTTGATAATAAAATTCCCAATACTTTATAATATACTCCCTTGGTAATCTTCTTGTAATATATATATATATATATATATATATATATATATATATATATATATATATATATGTATGTATGTATAATTTTCCTTATTCACTTATGACTTCAATTAATAAAGTTAACTTTTTTTTAATTATTTATAACTTTTCTCTCTTTATTATACTCTTTGTAACTTTTTACTAAATAGTCCTTTACTTTTGATAATTATGCTGACTTTAATCCGATTACTAATTTATTTTAACGGTGGAATTTTTTGTGGAGGGTCACGAATATTTGTGGAGGGTCACGATTGTTGGGTTGAACGATATGTTATCCCTGTTCAGATTCGTCCCACAACAGAGTCCTCCCACAACAATGGTGCTAACAAACAAAGTATTAAATTATTGGCTGTACAACACAAATAGTATGGATCGATTAATTTTTATGCAGGGCGATTTTTTTTGGTACAGATTGAAAAAGTACGGAAGAGGTCGTATGAACGGTACGATAATTTTTGATTAAAAAAAATCGTACGGACAGAGGCTGTAAGCAAGCGGCAGAAAACCAAACTGTATGGTGGTACAAAATGGATGTGTACAGAGTTGCAGTGAATGTGTATGGAGAGTGTCAATCGATTTTTTTAAATTCTGCAATTAATAGAAACTGCAGTACAGACTGTTTTGCAGACACAACATACACAACATACGATGAACGAAAAAAAGTAGCAGTGGATGTGTACGGACTATACTGAGAATTCACACAATTAATCATGGACCTGTACGGACTCACAATTATTGTTGAACCAAATTTTTACAGCAACTTGGTATGGGACGGGTTTGCAGATTTTTTGGCTGCAATCTGTTTTTTCCAGATTTCAGACTTCCATCTGATTTTCTTTGTACCGGAGTACTTATTTATTTTTTTGACAAAAATTCTGAATTTTTAATGGCCCAAGGCCTGATTGTGGTCACTGACCAAGATGGCAGAGACTCTAAAAATATTTTAGTGTGGCTAAAAGCCTGTATGGCCAATGGCCGGATTAGATGATGTCTGAATAAGTCATTGGCCAAAGGTCGGGCTCAAACAAAAGAAGCTCTGATACCACTGTGGTGAACTAACCTAGATCACGAGTTAATAATCCAAAATACTTGAAATATAAAGATATCCATATAGGACGACAGTAAATTATATATTGAATAAAAAATGTATAAGAATGAATAAGATGCTCCTTACAATGAAGAATGAGGGCTTGCTTATATACCCATGCAGGGGTGCCCTTTACCAATAGTCATGTCCTTGAGACATGTCCTTTCATTATTAATAATTAATAATTATTATTTAATCATGATCGTACTAATATCTATTTTATATGTATATTTATGTTCATAATAGTCTACTACAACACTTTAACCAGAAATAAATCACACACACAGAAAATTCAACACAAAGATTTGGTCTACAAATTCAGACGCTGGAAAAACCCACAAAGGGGAAAACCAGTGAGAGAGGGGAGGCTTTTATTATTCAGAGAAATGAGAGATATTTACAGCAGTCATCTTCAGTAATTAATACACACTTATCTCGTTTTCCGTGCATAAACTCAGCATAAAAAAWAGTGCCAAAATTGCTCCTCGATTTTTGTGCCTAGAAATCCTTACAATACGATCTCATAGCTGCTGCTGTACTTTGCCTTGATTTTTGTGTTCAGAAACTGCCTTGGAATTCGTGCCACAATCTGCGCATGTGGTCTCTCTCCCAGCTTGACTCTCTCAAACTCTAGGAATGAATGAATGAGGGCGCCTTAGTCTCTAAGAAGACTTGGTGGAGGAAACTGAAGAGTTATGACTTTTCATTTTCCCTCACAAAATTCCAAAAGTCACATTTAATTTTATCTCTCATAAAATTAATTTCTAGAGACCTCTTTTGGACACTTTCTCACCCCTAGGTGCCTAGGTGATGAGAAACACTTGTCCTTGGTACTTTTATTTAATAAATTTAACACTGTTAATTTTTCAATAAGATAGGTTAAGCATGTAGTTCATTTCAATTTGCATTTGTCTTAACCATAAACAAGAATGTTGCAACAACCAAGATCACAAGAAGAAACACCATGCACAAGAACACAAGAAGTATCCTGGGAAACCCTTCTCGACAAGGGAAGAAAACCCAACCAAATCCTTTGCTATATTCTTCAAGAGAAAGACCTTCACCACCAAGAAAGACCTAGCACACAAGAGGGTGCTCAAACCCTAGAAGACTAGCGCCCAAGAGAGTTGCGCACTTCTCCCAAGTAAATGTACTTGCTGAAATTTCCAAACTCACATGAAAAATATGATTCCACAATGGGGAATCTTCCCTTACTTATATTAGACTTGTCCTATCAACAGAAACATCTATTGGCTCAATAGGGCCAACCTCTCTAAGTCACAATATAATTATAATAATAATAATAATAATTATTAACCAGATGAATTATCTTTTACATTTATTATTAATCATATTAAGGTGGGGCCGACCTGTACCCTTTACATAACAATTAGGGTTACATGCAGGTCTGACTCTTGAACAATATATAGCAAAGGATCTGATACACCCACTAGTGTTCATCCACTAGGGGCACATCCATAGGGATGCCATATCTCCGGTTCACTTCATTACACAGAAGAACCAGATCTTCACACGTTCACCTGTGCTCATCCACAGGCATGTCCACTCTACATATCTTCTTTCCCACTGCCTCACACAGGAGAATCATCTGGAGTCTTCTCGTCAACTTTGCTGCTTAGAGGAGACTAATATATCATCTTCATTTTTGTTCAGATGATGATGCACCCAACACTTTGGGATTTCACATGTTCACCTTGTGCTCAGCCATAGGCACATCTAACTCAACAGATCGCCTTTCCCACTGGATAATCATCTGGAGCTCTTCTCAACTCTCTGAATGGAGGAGGTCATCTATACGTTCCTAGCTTTTTCTCAGGCAGGAACCACGTACCCTTCTTAGGGGCTCTCTCTCTGGTTTGTAAGCTGAGAGAAAGACTCACATAGCTGCAATGATCCACATCTCGCAGGTTTGTAAGCTGGAGAATGTCTCACATAGTTGCATTCATCAACACTCCCTCTCAGCTAGGGAGGCATTCTTCATCATGCCAAGTCTTACACGGATGTACTTAGAACTTTGTCTTGGCTGGAGTTATCAACACTCCCTCTCAACTAGGGAGGCATTCTTCACCAAGTTAGTTTGGTGAAGATGTCTGCAATCTACTCATGTGTAGGAAGGCACTGCATGTACGATGTTTCTCTGCATCTGTAATGATCCCAAGCCAATTTTTTGGTTGGAATCACTAACTAATCACTGATTTGATTATTATTTACCGTGTATGCAGGTTGGCCATGAACATTTTGGCCTTAGGGTTTATTCAGTTATTCAGCCATAGATTTATATAAGCATCATTGTCATCATATGAAGATCATCAACACTACACAAGATAAGAACCACAAACAAATAGCTGAACTTTATTATAAGAAAGCAAGCACCTGATACAATAGAAAAGCAGATATGGAATAGATGGCTTCAAGACAATAATAGAGCTGTATACAAAATGCTCCCAGAGATACAAATCAAGCCTCCCAAAGGCTGCAATAGAAGATGAACGCTCAACTACAAAACCAAGATTTAAGCCTAACCCTCAAGCAACTGGTACGACCCTGCTGACTACTGGTACGACTTGCTGAAGACAAAGACCCCAAGGGTTCGACCCTCCTGAGATAAAGACCTGCAAATGCTGCCAACTCCTCCCCAAGGATAGATCAAGACAATGGAAGCCTCCTCCTGAAGTATGGAACTCAAACACTGAAGCTTCCTCCTCAAACTGCAGAAACCCTAGGATGGTACGACCCTCCTTAAACCTTGAATATGGCCAATAGTACGACCTAACTGAATATGGGCTCTGAATGCTCTGAAACTCTCTTAGATGATAGATCGGGCCACCACAAACACTTGAGAGAAGTCCCAAGATCAGATCTAGCCTATAGCCTTCTAGATCTGAATAATACTGAATCACCAAACCATCCCCTTCCTCCTGAAATCGTTCCAACCTGCAAATAGATGATAGGGAAGTGATGACTCCTCCAAGAAGCCCTCAAACTGATGAGTAAGGGCTTGCAAGCAAAACCCTAATGTTGGAATTCTCCAAGGCTCCTCCTAGCTGGATCGAACTCTTCTTCAACATATGGTGCGCCCCTGCAAGAAAACACTAGCTGGTACGGCCCTGTTGATCCAATTGGTACAACCTTGCTAGTCCTCCTGAATAGATGATAGCTGTAGAATGGTGTGGGTGGAGTATTTCATCCCTGAGACCAAGCTTGGAGCTAGGTGAGTGGAATCTTTCACCACTGAGCTGCTTGTTATCCCCCACTTTCAGGGATAACTAGGAGATCATGTCTCGAGGCCCACAGGTCCTAGACATGGAGTACCGAGAGCATGATTGACTTGAGCATGGCCCTGGAGGGCCCACCTTTTCCTCTTCCATCATCTTTATCTTGTCAGCGGCAACAACATCCATCACCAACGGTTGGGTCCTATATCAAAAAAGGTTCTTGCTCCATAAGGTAATTAGTCTAGATATCATGGTATGTGTCACTTTTGATCATTAAAATCTTTAAATATATGCATTTGATTCCTTTTATTTCTAACAACTGCTTGGATCTTACATTTGCCCACTTGACCATGTTTGGGGGGATTGATAGGGTGCCCTAGCAAGCCTGTGTCTGTAGGTTTTGGTTTTCCACTGGGGGGATTTCTGAAAATCCATCGTCCGCTCTTGTCATAACACCACTGTTTCATTTTATTTCCCACTCACTTATCCCATTCCCCTTGTCCGGGCATTGGGTTAACCTATTTTCAGGACTGCACCTTATCTCGTGGGAAGAAGGGGCTAAAGGCCCAGAAGGTAAAAGCAAGCTGGTAAAAGATAAAAGCCTAAGAATAAAACTTCGAGATTCTTTGCCCAGGGATCCCCGAGAAAGCAATAAAAGGCTTCTCAGCAAGAAACAAGAGGGACCTGGAAAAATAATAAAACAAGACCTAGTCAGAGGATAGGGGGTCTCATCATGAGCCAACCTATTAGGTCCATGGGTGCCTAGCAGTATGACATTACCATCAGCTGGTTACCACGCCAGGGCAGTGACCCTTGGTTGCATGGCGAAGGGAAAGGGGGTCTCATCACAAGCCAAACTTTCATTTCTGTGAAAGTACTTGTGGGTAACACTGTCACCACTGGTCACCATGCTAGGGCAGTGTCCCCTGATTAGCTCTTGAACAAAAAGAAATAAAGAATAAAAGAATAAAAAAGGAATAAAAGGCAAGAATGAGCTTGGAAAAAATGCATCCAGGACAGGTACAACTCGCCTTCTACAAAGGTACCCACAGGTAACACTTTTGCATCCTTGGCCCTCATTGCACCTACATGCTTGGACATCCCCTGACCACATCACCCACTCACATGGTTTGGATGAGGTCTCTTCCGGGAACTTTCCTTTTCCAGTGGACACTAACCCAATAGGACGCCTTGTCCTTTTCTCCAGACTTGTATTGCAGGCTTGTGTAACGTCTTTGAGCTGTTAACTGATGTATTAGGGATTTTATGCATATGTTTAATAATGATAATGATGAGATGTGATTGACATTGCTATGATCCCTGTGACTGATGAGCCCATGGAGGGCGTAGCCTTTGATGTGCAGGACCATGCTCGACAGACAGGTACCATTTGGACCAGTACACATGGTTAGATGATCAGTTCGAACCTCCATGGGGCTGAAGAGCCCACCAGATGGATGCTGAGACCCCATCAGGGGGCAAATACAGGATAGAGATGGATCCAGATCTTTGCACCAGAGGAGAAGAGGACATTCCACCAGAGGCACCCTGACAGAGCTTGACCTAGGGGGGATGATGTTTCTCAGTGGAACGTTGACCTTGGGAGGCGTAGGACGTCACCATCTTGACCATGACGTCACCCAACATAATGGACATTTTGGGGGGCAGCCTAGGCAGCAGTGGCACGTGTGGCAGGTTGGAGAAGCCCAAGGAGGGCTAACGTTTTGCTCCAGGATGCCCCATCCGCCCAAAAAGGGGCCAACGTCTCCCTTGGAGGGGCTTTTACTCTCTTTTTAGCTTGATTTAGGATTTACTTTGACAATTTCATGTAAAACAATATGATTTTGGTATTTTGGCCTTGTCGACCTTTTACATGACCTAAAAGGTAAAATTAGGCCATGATATTGTATAAATGGAGGATTTTCTCCTTCATTTTGACATCATGACTCATTCACTCCATAAGGAGGTCTGAAATTTGCACCCTCTCTTGGGTATTTGGCTGATTTAGTGAGGCACACTTGTTGAAGGAAGACATTTTTGGCATATTTTGGCATTTCTCTTGAAGGAAGGTGTTACAACTAGGGTTTGCATGGTTATTTCTTGGTGAATTGTAAGTATTTTTCTGCAAAACTTCTTGAATGAATGGTTGTAGTCTAATTTCTTGCATGTGTTTATGATTTTTGCTGAATAAAACCCTAGGTGACAAAGCACACAAGTAGGTCCTTGTCTCATTCCCCTGATAGAGAAATTTTCAGCCATTGATAGAGAAGAGAGAGCCTAGCCATAGCTACAACCTCTTTGTCTCTTCACTTAGAGCTAGTCGTACTATCTAGAAATCAAGAAGAAGGAGACGTCCTAGGCCTAGGTTATCTACACTTAGGGTCGTTTTCTTCTAGGGTTTAATGAAAGAGCCTTGTTGTAGCAACACTCTCCCTCATTAGATTTTCTTTCTTGGTTTTATGCTTCTTTTCTCAGCTAGCCGTTTGCCAGTTGACCTAAGGAAGGAGGAGAGAGCACAAGGCCTTGCCATAGCAACATCAGAGTGAGCCTCTCTCCCCTAGGGTTTTGATTTTGAGGCCTTGCCTTAGCAACACCTCAAGACTTCTCCCTCTAGTCCTTAGCCATTTGACCCTTTGACTCCTTCAACTCCCGCGTCCTTCACTTTTGACTTCATTAAACCCTAAGGCACTGATCCTAAGACCTCATGCGTTGAAGTGGATTTGATCCAAACACTCTCAAAACATTGAATTTAAAACCCTAACTACACTAACCCTAACCTTAACTAAACTACTAACCCTAAGTGTTGCCGTCATCCTTTGTTATTACATCTTTAGTGTAGCTAGACGTTTTGTTTATGAGCAATTGAATAATGGTTAAGGCATTTATTGAATGAAGTATTGATTGGTTACATTGAATGCCATATTGTTCCAATATTCATTGGTGAAGTGTTAATAATTTTCATTGCTATTGATAAACATTGACTTCGTCAACATTTATTGCTAATTGCTTATATGTTATTCAGATAGTCATCTATTATATGAAGTACTAACCCCATTGAGATATAGCTTGCATATATTAGTTTGTTGTTGCTTTGTTCCAGGCATGTATACTTTCTTTGGGGGTTTACTTTAAATTGGCCTTTGGTCGGACTATCTGCTCGGTGGTGACTTGTGAGGGGGGGATTCTTTATCTTTGTCTTACTATGCTTCAAAACCCCAGGTCACCGGGCACGTCTCCCCTGGGTCTCACCTCCCTAAATAGAAAGAACCTCCCCATCATGGTGACATTGAGTTGGATAGGTTCCTGTTTCGCTAGTTTGACCTATAAAGCTCAAGCCTTCTATCCTTGCTACAAACTGAGCGATAACATTGCTCACTAGGGTTTGTAATATCAAAACCCTCAAAACTGTATGCTCAAGAGCATCAACAAGCAAAATATCAAAATCCAGAATGAATGAGAGGTGCACCTTAGCCTTCTCTTTATACTTGTCTTCTATTTCCCTGTTCAGTTAAGTTAACCCTTAGGGTTAACCCTAACTCAACCTCCAACGCTTCTATTTCTTCATTGAGTTATCTTTTTAACTCTTTTTACCTTTTTATTAAGTCAACTTAAGAAGATAACCTTAGTTTGGTTGACTGTTCCCCTCAGTGTGAGACTATGGCCTAGTGGGGATGCCTAGGCCACTAAGTCTTCTCAAACCTCTTCATCAAGAGGTGGGGGACATTACAGTCTCCCCTACTAGAAATTGCTTGCCCTCAAGCAATTCCAAACCTGTTTCCCGTACCACTTGTTCATTCTCCCACGTGGCATCCTCAATGGGTAGATCCTTCCATCTGATTAGATACTCTTTGATGCTTCTTTTCCTGAGCCTCTTCTCCTGAACCTCTAGTATCTCTTTCCGAATAAAAACCAGTTGCCCTTCTTCGTCCATGGGAGGTAGCACCTCAATAGGTGTGATGTGTTGGCCGATGGCCTTCTTCAG
Organism: Picea mariana; assembly: GCA_032191745.1. NCBI lineage: Eukaryota > Viridiplantae > Streptophyta > Pinopsida > Pinales > Pinaceae > Picea > Picea mariana. Next base: position 9,206 of record JASDQU010279750.1, read on the forward strand.
GCAGGACACATGGAAGACATTGTGTATCCTGCTGCCCTGTGGAAGCTCCAGCTCGTATGCTACGACCCCTATCTTCCTGTTGATCCTGTAGGGTCCAAAGAAACGTGGTTGTAGCTTCTCTGCTCCGTTTCTTTTTATAGAAGCCTGCTTGTATGGTTGGAGCCTTAGTTAGACTAAGTCACCAACCTCAAATGTACGATCAACCCTGTGCTTGTCTGCTTGGACCTTCTGCTGGTTCTGTGCTCTTTGTAGATGATCCTTCAGCTCTCTGAGGATGTCTTGGCTCTGTTGTACCCAATCCTGTACCATTGGTGCCCTACTGTCACCAAAAGCAATCTCTACAAAAGATAGTGGGTCATAACTGTATAAGGCCCTAAATGGTGTCATGCCTATGGGCATGTGCTGGGTGGTGTTGTAGCAGTACTCTCCCAAGTGCAACCATCTGACCCACGCTTTCTGTTGCCTTGCTTCATAATTCTTGAGGTAGCCTTCTACCCACTTGTTGACTATCTCGATCTGTCCATCCGTCTGTGGGTGATAGCTGGTACTAGGGGTCAAGGCCGTACCCACCAATCTGAACAACTCCTGCCAAAAGGTACTCATGAACCTGCTGTCCCTGTCACTGACAATGGTCGTGCAACCTGAAAATCTCCCTGAAAAACAATTCGGCCACCTGTGTTGCACTGAAGTCTGTGGCTATGGAGAAGAAGTGTGCAAACTTCGTCAACCTGTCCACCACTACAAAAATGCAGTCCTTCCCCTGCGTCCTCGACAACCCGGTGATGAAATCCATGGATATGCTTTCCCACTTGTGCTCTGGAATGGGTAAGGGTTGCAGTAGTCCTGCTGGGTGAGTGTGCTCATCTTTGTTTTCCTAGCATGTAGTACACTCCTTGACATGCTTTATTACGTCTTTCTTGAGGCCCTTCCATGAGAACCTCTCTCTCACCTGCCTATACGTCTTGCTAATCCCTTGGTGCCCTGCCATTGATGAGTCATGACATGCCTGCAATACCTTTGCCTTGAAGGTCGATCCAGGAACCAAAAAGATTCGGCCCTTGTAATAGATGAGGTCATTGATAATCCTGAAGTTATCATCCTGTACCTGTCTGTCGAATAGCTGATAAGCGAACTGATCCTTTGCATACTCCATCACCAAGTGGTCCTTCCAATCAACTGATATACCTGTCATGGAAAAAATGGATGGCTTCCTGGACGTTGTTCTTCCCTTTGACAAATTCAATGTCAAAGTCATAGGCCTGTATTCTGCTCACCCATTTCTGCTGCCTTTCATTTAAGTCCTTTTGCTCCAATAGGTATTTAAGACTGTTATGATATGATTTGACCACAAACCTTGCACCTACCAGATATTGTCGGAATTTGGCTAGTGCGTGCATGATGGCCAACATTTCTTTGTCATAAATGTTGTAGAGTAGCTCAGGACCCTTGAGTTTTCGACTCTCATAGGCAAGAGGGTGCCTATTCTGCATCAGTACGACCTCTATGCCTTCTCCTGAGGCATCACACTCCAAAGCGAAAGGTAGGCCGAAATCTGGAAGAGCTAGTATTGGGCATGTGCTCATCACCTTTTTCATTTTATCCATCGTAATTTGAGCTTCTTCACTCCATTTGAAGGCTCCCTTCTTTGTCAAATCGGTCAAGGGTGCACATAGCTGAGAAAACCCTTTGACAAATTTCCTGTAGTAAGTGCACATGCCTAGAAATCCCCTTAGCTCTGTGAGTGTCTTAGGGGTAGGCCACTCCATAATGGCTTTAATTTTCTCTTGATGCAC
>JASDQU010279751.1:0-14785 GCA_032191745.1 Picea mariana
TTCCTCATTTCCGAGGTATGTCGACAGAAGACCCTGGCTCATTTTTATTTGAATTTGACATATTGTGTAGGAGCTATAACTACACAGATAATGCTCAAAAATTAAAACTTTTCCCAGCCACACTAAAAGGCTTGGCACTGCAGTGGTTCATGAGATTAGGGGAACACACAATTTTGTCTTAGGATGGTATGAAGGAGACCTTCCTCCAGAAAAACCAAGATTCCTGCAGACCTAGGGATGCTAGGAATGATATATTCAAAATGCAACAATCGGAAGAGGAAATCTTAGAAGACTACCTAGAAAGGTTCTTATACAATTACCAAAATACTAAGAAGTTTTCCTTAGATACAACTACAGTTAGGAATATCTTTCTAAAAGGTGTGAGGGATGATTTCATTGAAGTGTTAAACCTCATGAGTTCTGGGGATGTATACCAAAAACCATTTGCAGAAATAGCAGAGTATTGTAAGAGATACTCTCACATTCAAGCTAAAATGAGGAAAAGTATAAGGGACCCTACCAACAGAATTGCTAAACCCACATCTGGAGGTGTCACAAGGACTGACCTAGGAAATCCATTGGAAAACTTTAAAACAAATATCCTACACACCATCATTTCCCAACTAGATACCATGAAAATTAAAAGAAAACAAGAGGAAGAAAATGTTGCGTTAGCAATTTTCTGTCATTGGTGTAGGAGGAAACACCCTGAAAAGGAATTCCCCCTCAATGTTATACAAATCTGTGGTATTTTCACAGAGGACCATCCTACTAATGAATTCCCTTCTCTTCCTGGACACAAGGCCATGTTCAAGGGAGGAGGAGAACCTGAGACATCCTACCCCCCTAGGAGACCATGGAGACAACAAAACCCCAGCATATTTGTCGATCCAATTACACAATACCCCCAATAGCAATGGGTACCCCCCATGTCTTATCCTCAGTGGTCAACACAAACCCAACCTTGGAAACAGGGGTGGAGAGGACCTGTATATGGAAATGTTCCCTTTCAACCAACAAATTTTCCCACCTATCCACAATATCCTTCGAATATTTCACAATTACTCCTAGGATTTAACCCCCCTGCTCTTCTTCCACCCCCACAACCACAACAACCACTTGTGCTACCCATGAATCCAAATATGCAGCAACCAATGCAAACTGCACCCATCCAAAACCCTCCTCGACCTACTCCTATTCCTACACAACCTATCCCTAACCCAAATAACAGACCGACACAACCTATACAAAACGTTGAAGTAAAAACCTTTCCTACATATGTAATAATGCTAGCTCCGTTTAATGGAATTGAATTAAGATCAGGAAGGATTGTAAACAAAACAAATCCCACTATGGTTATTCAAGAGGAACAAGTGCATAATCACACAAAACAAGAAGAACAAATATAAGTCCAAATGATTCAAAGAGAAGAACAGATGAATGATCCATTGAACAAAAAAAGAAACACTCCAACACCACAAGAAATCCCTTCTCCCAACTCCCTTGCAGCAAAAACACCCCATGAAATGAATGCCCCTTGCCCAGAAAGGTTTCTTGTAAAGAAAACCGAGGAACCTCTAGAACATAATCTAGAGATTGAACTCCAGAATATATGTGTAAAGATCCCACTACTACAGACCATTAAAGAAATACCTATCTATGCTAAAATTGTAAGGGAAATTTGCATTAAAAAGCCAAGGAGGAAAAGGAAGGAACCTCCTATCATATGGGTGGTAGGGTAGTTATCTGAATTTATGAAAGAAATGCCTTCCAAGTATAGTGATCCAGGGAACCCAGTGGTAACCATAGAAATCAATGGTGTTTCCTTACCTAACACATTGATAGATCTAGGGGCAGAAATAATTGTGATGTCAGTAAACACTATGAAAACATTGCAACTAGATCAGTTAAGACCTACACAAACCTTGATAGAGCTTGCAGATAAGTCAGTCATCACCCCAACAGAAAGTTTAGATGTTATAACAGTGACATTGGCCTCTTGGGAATACCCTGTGGATTTATTGGTAATCCATTCCAAATCCCCCAAACCACGACACCCAATGGTACTAGGCCGACCTTGGTTGGCCACTACTGATGCATTCATCAGTTGTCGATATGGAGAAATGACAATTTCCAATGGCACTCAAAGTCATAAACTTATCCTTTTCCCCCCCGCCCAACCAACCACTGAAGTTCCTCTTTGGTTGGATAATGCTTATGGGGAGGAAGACTGTACTCATCCCTTATTGACACTTGAACAAGTAAAAGGAGTACAAGAAAACCTTTAGGATCAAATCCTAAGTCTATTCTTGGCTGCTTCGGCATGCATTGACTATCCCCAATATTTCCCTAATTACACACACATATTTAGCCCTGAATTTCAAGAAATTTGGCACCCTTCCACTTCTACAATAGCCACTGTTTCACAAGTAGAGGAAGGGAAGGAATTTGTTTTCCAAGCTATAGAAATCTGTCCCAGAAAGTCCCTGTATATCAATGCCAGCCTAGAAACAGATCAACAACAAAAGATGGTACAAATGATTCAAGGGAAATCCGATGCATTTGCATGGGATTACTCTAACATGAAAGGGATCCACCTAGATACATGTATGCATCATATTTACACTAATGACCAGATCAGACCTATCTGATAGCCCCATAGAAGAATGAACCTAGACTTGAACGATATAGTAAAGGGAGAACTCCAAAAAATCCTACAAGCCGATTTCATTTACCCTATATCAAATAGAAAATGGGTCTCCCCATTAGTTATTATACCAAAGAAAAATAGGAAATGGAGGATTTGTGTGGACTTTAGAGAACTAAACAAGGACACCTATAGGGACTAATTCCCTTTACCTTTCATGGATTAAGTCTTGGATACCTTATCTGGGAAGAGGTACTTTTCTTTCCTGGATGGGTTTAGTGGCTACAACCAAATACAAATTTCACCAGAAGACCAGGATAAGACTACGTTCACCTGTCCTTGGGGAACCTATGCCTATAGGGTTCTCCCCTTTGGGTTATGCAATGCCCCTGCTACCTTTCAAAGGGTTGTCTTGGCTATTTTCTCTGATCTGACCAATGATTGTGTGGAAGTCTACATGGATGACTTCACGGTATATGGGGATGATTTCCAACAGGCATTGGATAATTTGAAGAAGGTATTGGTTAGATGTAAAGAGACCAACCTCTCACTCAGTCATGAAAAATTGAGAATGTTGCTTACTAAAGCAATTGTTCTAGGTCACCACATCTCCGGTACTAGAATAAGAGTAGACCCTGCCAAAATCAACATTATTTCCCAAATTAAGATCCCTAGTTCACAAAAGGAAATCATAAGTTTCTTAGGGCCTGTTGGCTACTATAGGAGGTTTATTCAAAATTTTACAAACCTAGCTACCCCCCTTTTCAAACTACTAATGAAAGATGCTGAATTCTATTGGGATGAGTAATGCCAAATCTCCTTTGAGATCTTAAAAGAAAAACTTTCAAGTGCTCTTTCTTTGAGAGGTCCAAACTGGTCCCTTCCTTTCCATATCTGTACAGATGCCTCAGATACCGCCTTGGGAGTTGTTTTAGGACAAAGGGAAGGGAAGATTCCTTATGCTATATACTTCGTTAGTAAGAACCTCTCACTTGCTAAAGCAAACTATACTGTCACAGAGAAAGAATTTTTATCAGTAGTACATGCCATCAACAAATTTAGACACTATATAACAGGATATGAAGTTTTTGTGCACACTGACCGCTCAGCTATCAGATTTCTAATGAATAAACCCGTCACAAATGCTAGAGTAACTAGATGGTTGTTGTTACTACAAGAATTTAATATCACTATCATAGATAGGCTTGGAAGAGACAACTTGGTTGTTGATTTTCTGTCTAGACTTATCCATACAGGTGACAATACTCTAGTAGATGATGATTTTTCTGATGATAATTTATTCGCCATTTCTACTTTCACCCCTTGGTATGTAGACGTAGACAACTATTTGGTAACCGGCAAGCTGCCTCAAGGTATGACATCCATAGAAAAACAAAGAATCATTAAGCTAAGTGCCAATTATATGTGGCATGAGGATACCCTATACTGAATGAGACCTGAATTGGTAATCAGAAGATGTGTTCGGGAAGATGAAATGTAGGATATCTTCAGAGCCTACCATGATGTCCCATGTGGAGACCACTTTGCTGACAAAAGGAAAACTTATAAAATCCTACAATTTGGCTATTATTGGCCGACCATTTTTAAATATGCAAAGAAATACGTGGCCAGCTGCGATGATTGCTAAAGAATGGGAAAACCTACATCAATCGATGAAATTCCACTCCAAGCCCAAGTAGTAATCAAACCCTTTGAAAAACGGGCCTTAGATTTTGTAGGACCTATCAATCCCATGTCCCACAGAAGAAAATACATATTAGTTTGCACAGAGTATGTGACAAAATGGGTAGAAGCCAAGGCCCTGTATTCAACTAATGAACAATCTGTGGTAGACTTTCTCTTTGAGGAAATTTTCACTCGTTTCAGGGTGCCTCGAGAAATAGTTACTGACCAAGGGACACAATTCACCTCAAATTTCGTCAAGGCTCTTACTGAAAAATACAAGATCAGACACAAAAAATCTTCACCTTATCACCCCCAAGCCAATGGCCAAGTGGAATCGACCAACAAGGTGATAGAGGACATCCTCACTAAGATTGTTCAGCTGCATCACAAAGACTAGGTTGATAGGTTGTTTGAAGCCTTGTGGGCCTACAAAATAGCCTGGAGAAATACTGTAGGCCATACACCTTATGAGATGGTGTATTGGAAGCAGGTACTACTACCCATAGAGTTTCAGGTAAAGACCTTCAGAACTTCCATGCAATTAGGAATGGACCTGAATGAAGCTCAGAAACAGAGGCTATTACAATTGAACAAGCTTGATGAGATAAGACAGGATGTTCTACAAAGAACCACTCTGATACAAGAGTAAAGGACCAAATGGCACGATAAGTACATTAAAAAAAATTCCTTCCAGCCAAGTGGTTGGGCCCTCCTATATGATAGCACATTCAAAAAATTTAAAGGCAAACTATCTACCAGATGGATGGGGCCCTATAAGGTTGAAAGAGTCTATAAAAATGGTGCAGTGAGGATAAAAACTATTGATGAAGATTAGAATTCCCTTGTTGTAAATGGACATCGGCTGAAGGTTTATCATAAACCTCTGTCAAAGGAGGATTTTGTCAAAAATGTTCTTCAGACTTCTGANNTGAAATGCAACTGGTAAGAAAGAGGGTTTCCCCTCCTACTGACCTACACTAGTAAGTTCAAATTGTATAAATTCATTTCTTGTACATAGGTGTGTCATGAGATGAATTTTTCCTTTATATTTAACTAACAAAGACAAAAGAAAAATTGGTGGTATTCTCATGTAGATAAACAAATAAGGAGGACCACTACCAGAGAGAGAGTCTTCTTTAAGTTTTTCAAACTCTTTAAAATTGAAAATACCGGTGAGCAGAACCTGGCCCAGGCTCGATAAAAATCCACAGGAGAGTAGAGAGAGTCTTCTTTAAGTTTTTCAGACTCTTTAAAATTGAAAATATTGACGAGCAGGAACTGGCCCGGGCTCGATAAAAATCCACAGGAGAGTATAGAGAGTTTCCTTTAAGATTTTCAGACTCTATAAAATTTAAAATACCGACGAGCATTAACTAATCTGGGCTTGATAAAAATCCACAGAAAAGTAGTAGTTAGAATTATTATCATATTGTAATAAAAGAGGAAATGCCAACAAAAGCATGGTCACCTTGGTTCCAGAAGAAAAGAGGTTTTGTCATCTCAGTCACTGGCCATTACAGAGTACCCTCCTGTTACAAATCTTTCCTACATTATTCCTTTATATACTTTGGCAACTATAGGGTTTTCCAGATGAATTTGACCACATAACACCAACTATTCCTATAAATCTTTGTCACCAGAATCAATGTTAAGATTTTTAAGCTCCAGAAAAAGATTCATTTTTGTGCTTATCTCACATAAATGATCACCTCTATGTGATCCGACACTCAGGTAATCCTGTATCAACTACAAATTATACACACAGGTGATCCAGTACTCAGATAATCCGGTACTGGTAAGAACATGACGGATAAATTTCCTCATGTTTCCAAGTCATTGTCCAATTATTAGTACTAGGATATACATATTCGACATTTTGTTTTCATATTATTTAGAAATTAGACTAAATATGAATTTAGAACATTTTATTTCTCTTGGATCATGATGTACCCCTGTTTCTGTCACAAATCTCTATAGAAATCTTAGACCTCACCTCCCTGAGGAGAAAGTGTCTTGCGAAATATCAAGAGTGCAAAGTCATGATGTATTTTATCAGATCAAACTCATACTCCCTCTGTCTATCCAATAAATAAACCCCACAATTCGTTGTCGTACTATACAACGACTCACAACATATCAAGTAATGATCCTCGCCGATTTCATATACACAAGTCCTGATCATAACGACCATATCCTTCTGTGGATATCATCCGACACCAAGCCAGAAACCATTAGTAGATCTGACCTACATCACCATATCATCATGAGTATCGACGTGACCGTTGTAATCTACACTTCCATTCATAAACACTCTTTTGTATGGCTCCACCATCCAAATGAGTGTTATTTACCATTGTTGTTACACTATCTACAGACACCCTATGCCTCTGTATCCCTTGTATTTGTTCTCCCAACCGATACTCTATCATCCGGTACTCAATCCTTGACCCTTTGTCCATGCTTTATCCACCCGAGAGAATTGTTTAAACTAGCATGCGGGTCGACAGGCATGAGCCTACATTTCAAATATACAAAGAAACAATAGAGTATTAGGCTTGCAAGAACAAATATGAACAAAGCAGGGTGGGTGCCATTCTTGGAGAGATTTAAAGGTCATCATGAGGGAATTTCTCTCGTCTTTGCGCAAACATATGATGGAGAAAATGTGTAGCTTGGGGATATGAAGTTAAAAATTACAGAGGCTACTATAGCAGAAGCTACGGGTCTCCCGATGGTTGGAGAAAAATACTTCAAGAGAGTAATCATGGACAAAAATCTCTACCAACAATTCCTCAATCCAGAACATCACGACCCCAATTGGACCAAGGGCGTCCCTCAAAGCTATATTAAGGAAGAATATTGGATGATGCTTATAAGTCTACAGAAATTCCTCACCTGTGAGGGAAGGTATGTCGTGACCTTCATTTATCATTTAAATCTTTTATCACATTTCGAGGGAGGACCATAGATTAATTTTCCCCACTTTTTATGGATGAGTTTAAATAAAATGGCAAGAGGGGTGAGGTCAGTTTCTAAGAAACCTGAGACCATCCTTCATCATCACAGTTTAATCAAACTTTTGGCTGTTCATGCTTTAAAAACAAAAGGGGGTAGTTGGAAACGGTTACTCCAATAGAGTTTCATTCAAGAAAAATCTAAGTCAGTCGAGACACAGGAGGTAGGGACACACAGTGAGGGCTCTAGCAAAAAAGTAAATAAAGACAAAAAAATGACATCAGGGGGTAAAGAAGGCACTGCCATGCCCAACTCATCTCAGTCCATTGAGAAATCAATGACAGAAAAATCGGTTGTAGGGGAGCTTGTTATATTAATAAAGAATACAACCACTCAATTCGAGAGAGTAAGTCCTACTTTGGTTCAAAGGGGTAAAAGATGAAAAGAGGGCTCAGAACCAGGTGGTCAATCGGATAGTTTTCTTGAAACAATTGTGGAAATGTCATCAGAACCAGCTAGTTAAATAGAGAAGACCCATGACTTCCATTTACAAAGAAAGAAAAATTTTACACCAACTAAAACATCTAGGTCGGTCATGTGCCCTAACAACCAACGATCACAGCATAAGAAACAAAAGAAGAAGGAGACGGACCAACAGGAGGTTTTACTAGAGAAAACTATAAAAACCCCTCTGAAATCCTCTAAAGAATTGAAAAGTAATTCTGAAGTTACTGCTAAGGTGACAAGTAAAGATAGAAAGAAACTAGAAGGAAAGGAGGCACAAGCTCTAGAACCCACGCCTCAATCTTCCAGGATAGGAATATGGGTTTGCCAGCAGAAGCAAACCCCATAATTTACAATTCAAGCCCGCAAGATAAAGGACAAGTCAACACCGGAAACTGAAAATCAGTAAATCTAAGAAAAGGAAATTGTTTGAAGAAACTCCTACTCCTGTCAGCAAGCTTAAGAAAGCCTTGCCACCCATACGCAGGACCACCAGAAGTATGGCCAAACAGGCGACAACTCCAAACATACCTTCTCCTCAAAGAGAAGCTATGGATATTCCAAGTTCTCCAAAAAAAAAGAGCGGCTGGGGAGTTTCCACAAGTGAAACAGAAGGACTGGTAACAATAAGTGAGACAGAAGGGTTGGTAACAGAGACTTTGATGGATTTGAGTAAATGAAAAGAAGCGCGAGAGGTGGTAACTCAGGAGACACTCACAACGAGTCTAGGCAAGCCCCTGAGTAGACAAAAGATGATAATGAAGGCTCTGAGGAGTCTGAGGAAAGAAAAAGAGGCTCGAGAGATGGTGGCTAAGAAGGTACTCATACCAAGCTTAGACAAACCCTTGAATGAACAAACATTATTAACAGAAATTGAGAGATTGAAACAAGAAGTCGAAGAATACAAAATACTGGATAGGCATATCAAGGAAGAGAATGCAGAATTGAAAGAGAAACATGAAGAGGTCTCTACCAAACTTAAAAAGGTCTTGTGGTTGGTCCATTACACTAGGGTGATCAAGAAGGAATAGAAGAATGAAGCTTTTGGTGTTAACATTTTGCAATCTGAGGAATAACAGAGGAGGGTCCAATTGTGCAGGAAGTTTTTGGCTATCAATTTTGATAACATTGCATGAGGACATGCAATATCTTCAACATGGGGGAAATGTTGAGTCTCTATTTTGACATAATATAATGCCTTATCCTACCCTATATCTAAGATTTTTGGCTCTATTATAAACCTATACTGGACTACTCCCTCCCCAAATACATTCCTAATAGCTATGTCATGACTACAAGAGGTAATTGATGATTTAAAGCATGTTTGTTTAACTTTCTTAAATTAATTTGATTGAAAGTATTTTATTTTGTATAATCCTAATAATTTTGTTTATGAGCAGCCTATATGGCACTACCAGACACCGTTTAATCCGGTAGCGAATCCATTCTGGTACTCAAGACAGCTTTATTCCGGTACTACTTGCTCTGCTCTATTTCGGTACTAGACTCGTGACTATGTGCAATCTGGTACCAGAATCTTTGTTTCCATAATGCACCGGTTGGACCAGGATAATGGTGAATATTTCGAGAAGACAGTTGGATAGAAGTGCCCAAGTCATTTTTCCAGTTGCAAGAGACTCCATCGCTCATGCACTTCATGTCATGAGGATGGAGTCGATTCCTAAAAATTCATTGTAAATCCTAAATGTGAAATTTCTCAAACTGTTTAATGTTTATCCATAGATATAGATAGTATCAGCTTACCTTATATAAGGAATGTTGTATAGATGATAAAGGAGATTGATAATAAAGAATGTAAACATTATGTTGCAAGAACCAAATAATACTTATCATTGTCGTGTATGGAGTAAAGACTGTTGATCCAATTTACCAGTTGAATTAATACATAAAATTTTCACGTTGATTCTCGGATGTGAGTGAAAATTTTTTAGTCTGTTATTTCCTTAAGAGGTTCCTAGTTGGTTTGGCAAGGGCCCACTGCCCCAACTAAGGTAAACCTCCTTGTATACGTTCTGTGTGTTTGTGTGGATAGTTTACAACAGTGTGTCTGTGATTGATCTTTATTTCATTTTCCAGATTGAGCATTGAGTTAATCGTTTTTGGAATGGTGTGAATAAACAAGTCTTGGATCAAATAGGCATTTCATTCTTAGATGTTGAAGGTAGTTGTTTCCTAATTTGAAGTGTGAGACTGATCTTTTTGTTCATGATTGTAATAGACCTAGTATTGCAAGGGCCCAGGAAGCTTTGTATTTCATCTTCATGTGTTGTAATAAAGTCTTTCCATGATACTAAACCTCCCTTGTGCTGGTTTGATTGAATTACATGAGGTTGAAGTTGGCTTTTGTTTTGAGAATGGTTGGAATTGATTGTTTTAATTGTTACAGGAGACAAGCTTCTTAAAGTTCATCTTTCCAATTCAAGCACCTGCAATGAACAGACTTGTTTCTCTAGGACTATGTCTCTTTGATTGACTGATTGTTTAACTTTCATTATTAGTTTTCCCTGCTAGGCTCAAAGAATATTTTGGAGTATTTTGACTGATTGACTGATTGTTTAATTATTTCCTATATGCAACAGACTTAGGTAGGTTACTTGTTCTCAACACATATGGTGTAATGACTCTTTCGATTGCAAATCCCGGATTGACATTTAAATGAGTGTGAGATATACATTGAACAGATTGATGCACCAACAATACCAATTTATTGGAATCCCTTCTAATGTGTGAACAAAATGATGAGGACATTCCTCTTATGGTGTCATCCTCCATAGTGTTCTACATTTCTCCAAGTGTTTTGTTGGTCCCCCCTGTCCATTATATTTCTGTAGTTGGTTGCTTCCCTGGTCTACACCAAATCGGATGTGCAGTAACTGCTTACATTGGTACCAGTCCTTAACTATCTATTTGTGCGCACCCCACCATCTTGTAGGGGTTGCCTTGAGTGCTATATCCAAGGATAAGAGCCTTTGATTTTCTAACACTTCATATTTTTATCTTGTTAAGAATGTTTCTAATTCATTCACCCCATGGAAGTTGGGAGGTTTTCTTATCTTTGTACTTACCCATCTGACTGCGCAGTCTATTCTTGCGCATCTTCTTATGGAGACTTTGTGTAACCTCTATTGCCAATTTTCTAAGCCTGTATCTGAGTTTGACGCGCATGACATGATACTTCTCCAGCTAAGTATCCCATCTGTAGTTGGATTCACATAATATTCTTCTTGTGTAGTGGTTATGTACAACTGGTTAATTTCCTCTAGGTCTAAGCAAGTGGGTTCTATGAACCTCTCCCCTTATGATGGGTCTAATGGCGCGATGACTCTATATTCTCTTGACTCAAATGTCATCTTCCTCATTTTTAATTTAATTATGGCCTGATTGTCAAATGCCCAGTCCAAGCCAAGTAATGTTGGATAAGGTGTTGTACCATCCACTATTTATATTACTTCAAAATCTACCTTAGTGCACACTCCATCTAGATCTAGTGTCACCCCTTTTAGCCTTCCAATTGGTAAAACTCTGTGTTGATTTGCTAGTTTTAGTTGAACAAGTGAATATACTAATGTGGGCTCTCCCATACATTTCCATGTCTTCTTGGGTAATACATTTACTTTGTATCCTAAATCCACTATAATATCTCCCATGTTGAAATATTCAATGTTGGCATTCAGTCTGAATTTTCTACTTGTTATCCTCCTTGTATGCAGATGATTAACTGTTTTATATTGTAGCTTTCCCTATACCTATGTGCTACATATTTCTAACATATTTTGTAACACTTTAACATATGATGGATCTTTTATTAGTTTAACACGGGATTGAAAAAAAACCTTAATCGTACTTACTTGTCCTAGGGACTATGTTTCTTTGGTGTGATCCTGCGATGGAGGCATCTCGTATGTTGGTACTTCATGAGTATGTTGCACAGTTGATGTTGATTCAATGTCTAGCTTCAAGAATTCTTGTCTAGCCTACTTGAATATATCATTTTCATTCTGTGCATCAAACTTCTTCTACAGTTTGACATTCTTCTTCACCCATTGGTGTTGTCCTTGATCTTGTATTGTTGCATCGTTTCCTGTCTTAGCTCCTCCATGTGTAACTATGTTGATATTTCTTCCTTCATCCCTTGCTTCCGCTGAAATCCACTAAAAATTCTAATTGTTCTAATTTATCTTGTCCTGGATCTTTCCTAGTAGTGTCGGACAGTCTTCTTTGTCATGATCTGATGCACATAAATACATACACGTTGCAGGTTTAAGTGGACATTGTCTTGCATAGTGTCCTGGTTGTTGACAGTTGTGGAATACCATAGGTCCTCTTCCTCTTCCTCCTCCTCTATATCCAGCTTGATCTCCTCAAGGTGTGTTGTACTAAGGTGCCTGGTTATATTGCGCTGGATTATAGTGCAGCTATGCAATATTGTACTGCGGTTGTTGATCAAAATCTGGACTAGGGGTCAAAATTTAGCTCAAAAATCAAAGTTCTCATAATTGCCTCAAAACGAATAGGTGCGTATCCCTCATCATCATGAACCCAACGCAACTTGTTTGGGTTCAAACAGACATCGGATGAGAGAGATATCGCAATCTGTTCAAATCGTCAAACAGGTAAAAAAAAAGTGTTGACTGTACAGTCTATATAGTCCGTATGGATGCTGACATGGAAAAGGCCATACGATGATGTGGCACATATGTACGCTGAGGTGGCAGTTGACATGGTATATATTGGTTGGAAGATGTGGACGAATAGTCTGCTAACACATGGCATCATTTTGACAAGTGGTTTGGTGCCACGTGGCCCGGTCATGGGCTGCCACGTGGCACCTTGTTATTGGTTTGGGTGTTTGGTTAAAAGTTTATGGAGTCCACTGGACTCAACCCTACGACCTCCCCACTGGTCCAAGTATTTACAAAGTCTGCCCTACCAACGTGCCATGATTTTTTCCTTGTTATATGAATGGGTTAATATTTATTCAAGTTTGAATTGTTTTATGGTTGGTGCGGGGGTTTGGTTGGGGCTTAGCCCCAGCCTGCTTTTTCAGTGTTACATATGTGACCGGTGGTTTAACAATGCACACAAATTCAGATTTCAAACGGTTTTAGCCATGGTCTTATGTGTCAACCCATGTGACCTTGCCTCTTTGTGCGTGGGGGGGCGGGGGGGGATTTGTTTTTTTTTCTTAAATGGTTAGCCCATGGTTTCAGGTGCTTACCCATATGCCCATGGCTTTGGCGGTTAGGGGCTGGGTGCACCCTAACTGTTTGACAATTTCACCCATTTTGCGGTTGTGCTCAGTGCTAGGTTTTAGCACTAGTTTTTTCACGTGTGCTAGGTTGTCCACACAGAGGTGTGTTTTGGCGAACCAAAGACAACAAGCTTGAAGGAAGAAAATGGCAGGAGGCCTATCTTCTTCATTTTTTGGCCAAATAAGGTGCCGAAAAAGCCCATCTAGGGTTTTTTGGACCTTTTGAATCCATTGGCACTATTTTCAAAGGCATTTTAAGACTTATTTTGCAGGGTTTTCACCATTGAAGTTTCAGAGAGCTCTAGGGAGCGTGAATCCCTCATTGATTGAGGTCATGCTCAGATGAGTACAAGTTTGTTTTCTGTGATTGAATAGACATTTTTTGGCTAATTGTTATGCTATGAACACATTGGGCTAGGTTTCAGATCCATTTGAGGACTTTTACAGGTGTTTTTTCCACAGGGAAGCTCAGGGAAGCTCAAGGCCACATGTAGAAGAGGTCATGCCCGGATGAGCCATGATCCGTTTTCAGAGTTCTATTAGTCATTTTTGGGGTTTTTATGTATTTTGAACCCAATGGTACAGTCAGTATTTCCATTGGAGTTGAGAAACATCTTGTAAAATAATCTTTGAAAAATTAATCCCAAAGAGCCAAGTCCATTGATGGAGGCTCAAGGAGATGTAGCCCAGAGAGGGGTGAACTCCTTTATCATCTTGTTTTTGTTGTGAGTTTGATGGTTTATTTGCTGCAAGTTATGTTTTCTGTGTATATGTTTAAAAAGCATATTTAACCATTTAAATGAAAAATTCCTCACACATGAACATTTAAAAGAAGATGCATAAACTTGGCACATATTCTATCTTGCATTTTTTAACACATTGAACAAGGTCCTGTAAAGTTTTATTTTAATGAAGTAGAGGGTGCTTGCATAGCATAACAAGTCAGCCCACTATTTTTAGATCAGGTGGTATCAGAGCATAGTTTGTTTTGCTCATGTGATTGCCATTGATAGCTAGACATTTAGCTGTTGGTATTATTGTGCAAGTTTTGTGTTGAAGTTTGATATCTTGCAAAGATGGAGGAAGCTTCAAACATTGATAGTTATCATACATATTCATTATCCAAGTTCTTTGAAAAAGAGATGTTGAAGAAGTTTGTAACCATGAGAGATATAGTACAAGAGTTGTGGGAAGATAGAGAAGAGAGGATTGCTCTTGAAGAGCAGTTGATGGCCATGAAGGAGGAGAAGCACCAGCTTCTTGAAAAGTTGCATGAGATGGAGACTCAACTCCATGAGGCAAATGAAACCCTTACCAAGTGCATGCATGAACATGAGGTACGTAATGTTAGTTTATCTTCAAATTCCTCTCAAGATGTATGCTTTGGTGTTTTTGAAAATCACACAAAAGGAATAGGGTCCAAGTTATTGTTAAAAATGGGCTATGAAGGTAAAGGATTAGGCAAGCATGCACAAGGCATTGTTGAGCCTATTATTGTTGAAGAGAGGCCCAAGTATTGTGGTCTTGGATATGAACAAAAAGATGGAGCAAATTCCAAAGTTGAGGAGACAAGGGAAAAAGTTCCAAGAACAAATTTTGTTTCAAGTTCACCTCCTCAAGAAGGCTATAAAGGTGAAAGTTCAAGAACTTTTGTTGCAAGTTCAATCTCTCAAGCATGCAAAGTTTGTGTTCAAGATGAATGCAAATGTGTGAAATGAAAT
>JASDQU010279759.1:0-14784 GCA_032191745.1 Picea mariana
TATCCATATATAATAGTATTACCTTCAAATATATCAAAAATCATACTATTATCCATCAAACAAACTTCGGTCCATTACCCAAACCTGGGTTCTCCAACTTCACATTGTCATAACTCTCTAACCGTGAGGAGTTATGTGATGTTCTACATACCACCGAAAATGGCATGACAATCACTATCCATATAGGATATTTTCCCTGACAAATTCACTGTCCTTCATCTCATTATTCCACAATTAAGCATGGGTTCTCCTACTCCACAAAGCGTCTTCCCATGAGGGATTTCACCATAAGGGGGGCACTTTGGAGTTCATCCATATTTACTTCTTATCAACCATGACAAAAAAATAATGAGTCATATTTACATCAAACAATCTTGGGTCCATTACCCAAACGTTTGTGCTGCGAGGCTTTCTTCAAGGGTTGACATCAATGGAAACCAACCTTAATCAACAGAGTCATCAAATAATATCACGTTTAACCTGGACAACTTCAAGTCATGAATTTCTCACCAACTTGCTTTTCAAATTGATGTCATTGTTCATAACCAACACATTCACCGCACCATATTGGATGAGGGAGATTCCACTTGTGTCATGTCGTTAGCTTGTTGGAAAGGATTAAAATCACCTGCTCTTAACCAATCCCCTACAATGTTACGAGCATTCGATGGGCAAGGTTTTCATCCTCACGGACTTTTGCAATCCTTAGTTGTTCAGTGGGGAGGTAAGACCATCTATGTCGATGTAGAGGTATTCGATGCTCCCCTTGATTACAACTTTTTATTAGGAAGAATTTGGTTTTATGCCATGAATGTCGTCGCTTCATCGGTGTTTCGATGTGTACAATTCCCTCATCAAGGAAAAATTGTCACTATCGACCAGTTAGATTACTATACACCCGACGCTCGCACTCCCGCCACCAACAATATTCCTTTCTTGGGAGATAGTAGAATCACTTATGAAAGTGTTGGTGTAGGTATAAAATATTCTTTCCTTATGGGTACTTTCCCTACACCACTTCCTCCCACCACACAACATATTTCCACAATCAATATGATTTTGACTATGGCCTATCAATATTTAGAATCATCTAATCCTTGGCTTGTGCCTAGTCCATTAGAATTCGATGCACTAGGTTACGCTATGCCACTTAGTCCAGCTGAGGATTCATATGATGTTATCCAATATGCCTCTCCCTCCTTGGATGACCAACATCTATTGGAATCCAACAATTATTCGTTGCCACCTTGGTTGAATTCCTTATCCTCTGCTTTTGACTACATTTACCATATTTTTCCATCATACAAATCCATTATGGAAATTCTTAGTATCGAAGAGGTACCTTAGGATGAAAACCATCATCGATCATCTTTTCTTCCTCCTCTAGAAGAAATTCAGGAAGATATACACTCTATCTTCCCCTCTGATGTTGTTAATTCTCCCCAATCTCCTATATTTACCCAGGATACTATTTTTGAAGGGAATTTAGGCAACATCTCTTCTACGATCGTTATTGGTATATCGATCAAAGAGGTTATCATGGAAAATGTTCATCTCAGTGCTAATTGTTTGCCTGAGGAAGTGGCTTCTTACACAACTTTATTTAAAGAAATATGTGATGTCATCACTTGGAGCTACAAGGAAATGCCTGGGATCGACCCCTTGATCATTGTGCATGAAATAAAAACTTACCTAGGCATTAAACCTGTGCGACAAAAAATTCTCCCGGTTCATCCTAAGAAAACCGCGGCCGTAAAGGCAGAAGTTGAAAAACTATTAAAATTTGGCTTTAGCTATCATGTCCCCTTGACGAAATGGGTTTCTAACATTGTTCTGGTTTCTAAAAAACAAGGAACCATTTGTGTCTGTGTCGATTATAGAGATATTAACAAGGCTTGTCCCAAAGACAATTACCCCACACCCTTCATCGACCAAACCATTGATAATTGTATTGGCAGCATTATTTTCTCTTTCATGGATGGATTTTCAGGATATAACCAAATTGACATTCTACCCGTTGATCAACATAAGACAGCCTTCATTTTCCCGTGGGGAACATTTGCCTATCGGAAACTACCTTTTGGTCTCAAAAATGTTGGTGCCACTTTCCAGTGGGCCATATCGTATGCTTTCCACGATATCAAACATATTGTGAAACCTTACCCCGATGATTTGTCTGCCCATTCATCTAATCGATCAAACCATATTGATCATCTCTGGGCCATTTTTATTCGATGTCGGTTCTAACGTATCTGTTTGAACCCCCAGAAATGCATCTTCATTTTCGAATTAGGTGGATTCCTCGATTTTTTTGTCTCCAAATATGAGATTAGGGTGGATCCCTTAAATATTAAAGCTATTATTGCTTTACCTCCTCCCAACAATCTGACCCAACTACAAATTTTGCAAGGGAAAGCGAGATTTCTTCACCATTTTATATGTAAATTACGCTAAGATTACTAAAGGATTTATGTGATTGTTGCAGAAAGACACTCCTTTCATCTAGGATGACACCTCTCAATGATATTTCGATGCTCTTAAGCATGCATTGACCCATACACATCTTCTGCATCCTCTAAATTATGCATGATACTATATCCTTTATTTGGTAGCCTCTACTTCCACTATCGCTATGGTGTTAGTCCAAGAGGACCCCAACGGTGAGGAACATGTGATATACTATCCGAGAAAGAGTATATCCGGTCCCAAGCTCTGATATTCACATGTTGAAAAGTTGGCTCTGGCAGCCGTCATTGTCGTCCATATATTTTTCCATTACGTCATGTTACACACTACCACGGTCATTGCAGACTCGAACCCCATGTATTATATTCTGACACGTCAAGTCCTTGGGGGAAAATATTCCAAATGGATCGTTATTCTTCAAAAATGCAATCTCGATCTTGCCAAATCAAAAGATAAAAAGTCCTTGGTTTTTGTGGAACTCATCTACAATCTTCACCATGCTGATGAATACATTGAGCCTAGTAATTCTCCCCTCGATGAATATTTGTTCCTCATTAGCACGTATAACCCTTGGTATGTAAATATTCTTCTTTATCCTTAAACCCAACGTTTTCATCCCGATATCTCCCGTGAAGAACGTCGTCGTATTCGTCACCATTCTAAATGCTACCTTATCATCGGTGACACTTTGTATCATTGTGGTATTGAAACTATCTTATAACATTGTTTAACTCATGATGAGGTTGAACGTGTTCTAAATGAATGTCACCTTGGAGCATGTGGCGGTCACCTTTCTCGGATGGCTACAGCTCAAAAAATATTACGTGACGGTTACTTCTGGTCCTCCATTTTCAAATATTGTATTGAGGCTATCAAAATATTCCCACCCTGCCAAGTTTTTCATAAAAAGGCATGCACCCACCCCGCTATGTTGCATCCTATTGTCGCCATCGACCCCTTTTCCAAATGGGGCATTGATTTTATGCAATGTAATCCTACCTCAGTCGGGGGGCATGGCTATATCATCGCTTACGTTGATTACTTCACAAAATGGGCTGGGGCTATGCCTACTTTTCTTAATGATGGTCGTATTGCAGCTCTCTTTATCTTCAACTACATCATCACTCGCTTTGGTGTTCCACAAGCCATTTTCATTGATCACGTTTCACATTTTCAAAACCAGATGATGATTGAGTTACATGTCAAGTTGGGATTTTGCCATGAGAACTCATCCCCCTATTATCCTCAAGAAAATGGACAAGTTGAACCTATCAACAAATTCCTTAAAACCATGATACAATGCATGGTTGGGGAAAACAAAAATTCTTGGCATTTACAACTCTTCTCCACCCTCTGGGCTTACCACACCTCAGTGAAAACTGCAACTGGATTCACTCCTTTCCAGTTGGTATATGGCGTCAAAGCAGTTGATCCAGATTATTTTCGATACGAAATGAGAGAGGAGATATAACACATAAATATTTAGAGATATTGCAAGAGAGACAACAATATAAAAAATATATAGCGGAAATAACAAGATTCACAGATATACAGTAATACACGATTTCTATTAATGGAAGAAATGTACAGAGACTGTAAAAATACAGAGTGAAAGACTCACTACAATGGTGGCAGCTTATCTCTGAGAAGAGATGTGACAGCTACTCACATTCGCAAGAAGATGATTATTACAATGAGGCTCTAAGGGCCTTTTTAACATAAGTAAAATCCAAAACCCTAACCCCGAAAGATGAAAAGCCAAAAGGTTTGTGGGCCCCGATGGGGGTAGTTGATACGTCAACTTCCCAGGGGCGTAACTTTTGCATACGATCTCCATTTGGGGCGCTTGATAGCTCGTTGGAAAGATCTATCCGAGAACTAAAAATTTTGGGTGAGAAAAATCTATGATCCATGTTGCTCCCCATTTTCTCAAAAAACATTGTTTAGGGCCTCAAAATGGCCCCAGAAGTTAAAAACTGCTAAAAATAGTAAATTACCAAAATTGCCAAAAACATGTTTTGGGCCAGTTGGAGAAGGTGGGTGGCCACCGATATCCACCTAGATCAATCCTCCCTCCTTATAAAGCAATGGTCTCCATTTCATTGAGTTTTCGGGGGAGAGGGGAAAGCGATTGTTGAATCTGAATCTTGGTTATCTGCTTGCCTTGCTGGAGAAGTGGTGTTGCTTAGCTTGTTGAAGGCTATCACGAACCTTTGGCTGGAAGGTTTGGACCTTTTTAACCAGTCTGGATATTTTAGATGACTGTGTGCAGAAGGAATCTTTGTGCTTTTCTGCAACCTTTTCGACCTACTTCTGGTGGATAGAAGGTGCTTGGGCCGAGGTTGTAGTGGTTGCAGTATCCTTTTGTTCCCCTTTTAAACAAATTGTGGAGAAGATAAAATTTTTAGTATGAGATACTACCTTGCGGCACTGTTTAGGTGGGGCAGTAGTTGGAACTACCTCTAGTATTCTGTAGAGATGACCCCCCAAAGTAATAATGAAACTATAGGGTCGAGACTCATAGATAACATGGCGTTTCCACATATATGGCTGGCCCAAGAGAACATCACAGACATCCAGTGGGGAAATATCACATAATACCTCATCCTTGAAGAGTTGGATGTCGTATGACAATCGACACTGTTGGCTGACATGAAGATCTCGTCCTTAGTGAAGCCACCCGATGTTGTATGGTTGTGTGTGTGGTGTTGTTGACAATCCCAACTGTTTGACAACCTCTGCTGAGTTGAGGTTCTTCTGGCTTCCGCTATCAACAATAAAATGCAGCGGGGTCCCCTTCACCCACATCTGTGAATGAAATAGGCACTCCCCCTCTTCTGAGTCTGTTGGTTCTTCTGGTTGAATTGTTGTGGTCGCAACAATAGCAGTGGGGTCTACATCGATGATCTCTCTTTTAACAGTATTTTCAAAATCAGATTATGAATCAGGGTTTGGCTCCTTATCCTTGATCTCAGCCACCAATGACTGTTTTGAGCGACATTCATCAGTGTTGTGCCAGGGGCTTTTGTGGAAATCACACCATTTTTCGGNTGTGGCTTGGACTGGTTTTCGAGAGACTGTTTGTTAGGGTTGTCTTTGTCATACTTTGGTTTTTTTGGATTTGCATACCTGAACTCCCGTTTGTTCTGGTGCTTAAATTTCTGCTAGATTTTAACAGCATATCGATAGGCAGCACCGAGTGATGAGATGTCCAAAAACTCCATTTCATTTTGGATGTATCTGTGTAGAGCCCCACGGTATTTCAGAACCAAATGTCGTTCAGAGTCCTTGATACCCATCTTGGTGCACAAGGTATGGAAGGTATTGGTGAACTCCAGAACTGCTTAGCCCCTCTCTTGTCGCAGTGTGCTCCATATCATGTACTGGTCCTCATAGTTGCCAACAGGGTAATATTGTTCCTTTACCGCATCCACAAAAAAAATCCCAAGTGGGATCGGCCCCATATATTCCAGACTCCTCTATGGAACTCTGCTCCCAGTAAGTTTCCCACCAATGTTTTGCATGGGGGAGAGCCTTAAGGAGTGAAAAGGTGATCTTTTCCTTGTTGGAAAAATTATGAACATAGAAATAACCTTCTAGCAAATTTAACCATTTATCTAGGGAATCTGCATCTATATGACCTTCAAATACGGGAATATCAAAATTAACATGTACCTTGAAAGGCGAGGTGCCTCCAAAGTGGTCGCTTGATGAAGATGTGCCTAATGCTATCGGGAGGCATTGAAGGATGTGGGAAAAATTCTCCATCATTTCATCCCTCTATCGTGTGAGAGCTTGCTCAAGCAACAGACTGATAGGATCGTCTGCTCCATCGTTTTTATTTTCTTCTGCCATTGAGGGTTTCTTGGGTGTGCGAGAGCGATTTTGCTCAAGAGAGACAAGCTCGAAACCCAACTTGCTATACTCAGACCTCGTCGGGGACATGCACTGAAAACGATCAAGAGCAGCCTTCTCTGATACCACTGATCTGGATTATTTTCAGTACGAAATGAGAGTAGAGATATAACACATAAATATTTAGATATATTGCAAGATAGACAAAAATATAATAGAGATATAGCGGAAATAACAAGATTCACAAATATACATTAATACATGATTTCTATTAATGGAAGAAATGTACAGAGACTATAAAAATACAGAGTGAAAGACTCACTAGAATGGTGGCATCTTATCTCTGAGAAGAGATGTGACGACTACTCGCATTTGCAAGAAGATGATTATTACAATGAGGCTCTAAGGGCCTTTTTAACATAAGTAAAATCCAAAACCCTAACCCCGGAAGATGAAAATCCAAAAGGTTTGTGGGCCCTAATGGGGGTAGTTGATAAATCAACTTCCCAGGGGCATACTTTTGCATATGATCTCCATTTGGGGTGCTTGATAGCTCGTTGGAAAGATCTATCTGAAAACTACAACTTTTGGGTGAGCAACATGATCTATGATCCATGTTGCTCCCCATTTTCTCAAAAAACATCGTTTAGGGCCTCAAAATGGCCCCGGAAGTTAAAAACTGCTAAAAATAGTAAATTACCAAAATTGACAAAAACATGTTTTGGGCCAGTTGGAGAAGGTGGGTGGCCACCGATATCCACCTAGATCAGCAGTATTACCAATCGAGTGAGAAATTTCTTCCTTGAAACTCAAAGTAGAACTCCTGCCTCACACCTCTGCTGAAGAAGAATGATTCCTATATCTAACTAGATTGGACAAAACACGTCGTGATGCTGCTCTCGTTAACAAGACGTATCAAAAATGAATGAAGAGTCAATATGACAAATCAGTCCACCCTCGTACTTTCATAGAAGGAGACCTAGTCCTCGTTTATGACCAGGCTCATGATAAGCTAGGGACAGTAAAGTTAGAACCCCTGTGGCATGGACCCTACATCGTAAAACGTGTATTACATAGAGGTTCCTACGAGCTAGTTGACTACGAAGGTGTATCTCTCGATGAAACTTGGAATGGGATTTACCTTAAGAAGTATTATGTATAGAACATCTAGCATGTGTTCTTTGTACACTATTGTACTATAGTTTAGTTTTGGTGTGTCTTTTTCTCTTGCGTGTACGAGTTTTGTTTTAGGCGCTTATACTTTTTCTTGTGATTGTATGCACAGATGACATATCCCTTTCCTATTTTTATCAGTTTTGTAGATGGCACTAGTCGACACACCCAGAACATTTCTTTTGCAGCTTGGGTCATTTACCACTCTGATGAGTTGGTGAGTTCAGGAGGCATTTTCCTAGGATCGACAACCAATAATGTGGCATAATATCACGTTGTCATTGGACTTTTAACCGAGGCCTCCTCCCTAGGTATATCTCGTATAATCATTAACCTAGACTCTCAACTCATGGTTTTTCAGCTGAATTGAGTCTACACCATTCGCAACCCTACCCTATTGTGTCTCCACCTACAAGTTCGTCGCCTTGAAAGAATGTTTGAATTTATAGAATACAAACACATACCAAGAGAACTCAACACAACTTTGGATTCGCTAGCAAATTATATTTTGGATCGTTATATTGCGCATAGATAAAATTTTATAAAGAAGATGAATCACATGTACATTAAAAACATCACACAAGGTAATTTGTAACATCATTGGTACCACAAAACTCAGATATATATATATATATATAAACTGCGTGATAACAAAAGTTTGTTTACATCAAAAAGTACATAGAAGGGAAAAATTTGGGCCCTCATGCCCATGATATCATCATAAAAAAACTACAAAAAACATCTAGAGGATCATAGTCCTCCTGCACCACGTTATGCTTTGAGAAGCATACCACTACACCGGCCACTCATCGTAGCAAGTGGTTCAGACTCTCAGGAACCCCCACTGTATGCCTCTACAAATGTAGGGGTACATCTCGCCTCCTGAGAGGTAGGACACCCATCGTAAGACCTAAGAGGTTCCTCTCGACCTCCCGGAGACCTCCCACCACCACCTCGTGCTCTGTGGCTATATGCACATCTCCACGACGCCCTAGTGTCGATATCTCCGTCGGACATGATGCACATCTATCTACATGATGAAACAATGCATCTGTTAAAACCCCTCTTTGTACACATAAAAATAATATAAATTTCAAAATCAAAAAAACACATGACAAGGTTTTGGTTTCATATCTGACGCATCCCAGTCGATACCCTATCGAAGTACTAAGTTCAGGCTACCCCGGAAATCTACTCTGGCATATGGGAAATCCTTGATGACGATCAACTACCTTAAAAACTAAATCTGAACCGTGGAAAATGATCAGAATGGGTTAATGACCAACCTGATCCAGACATATGTGAACACGATCAACCGTAGCTTTGGTGCGAAAAGCTTGAAAATCTCCCTCTTAAGTCGAAAATAAAAATGCTAGGAGAGATTGGTAAAAATGAAATGGTAAATAAGATTTTTTACCTTATCTCACTATTATATAGGGTTCATTTTTTCTAATCTATAGTTTATTTTGGGTTTAAAAAAAAAATCAAAGACATTACTAATACCCTGGATGCAGATTTTTCTTCACTTGCAAGTTTCGAAGCAGTATTTTTATGTTTAACCTTGTCACACTGACGAGCATGGTCTTAGTTCTTTCTCACGCTCTAAAAAACATGAGAATGTAACCAAGTAAACTTTTATCTCTTTTTCAGACTCGTAAGGATATACGAAAAAGGAACCCCCTAGAGTCTCATTTAATCTCTTTTCGGACTCTCTAAACATGAAATTATTGCTGAGTGATTTTTCTTCCTTTCACACTCGTTTAAAAGGTTTTGAAAGGGCATCTCTCTAGTAGCATTTTATCTCTTTTTCGGACTTCCAAGACTAATATTACGAAAAAGGACAACCCTGGAGTCAACTTTAAGTTCTTTTTAGACTCTCTAAACATGAAAAACCATCGAGTTTTCCTTCTCTGGACTCGTTAAAAAATACACATTGAAGGGCCCATATGGGACCGAATCCTTATTTCTTCCAGTTCATTAAACAAAGGAAGAGTAACTTACCAAAGGTGATTTATATCGAGCATGATTTATCCTCCTTGAGCTCATTAAATTAAAAAGAGGTAATCATCTATCTGGGTGGGGGGGAATTGAAGGAATTGGGTCAATTTTTTTAGAATCCTTTATGTCATCTTTTGTCTCCCTTGAACATGGCACCTGTTTGTGTCTCGTCTTACATTTGGGTAACATGCTTGTCTCTGAGTCATACCAATTCCATGTGTCACCATAATTTTTCTTCTAGTCGAAGAGTGTTCTTATTGTCATCACATTACATTTTGGTACTCTTCGAGTCAATGTGGCTAAGTCAGTTGTCGTCGCTCATCATGTTCAAGGGAAGTTTCACTTAAAACCATCCATCTGCAGTATTACCAGTTTCCATTTCCGGTTTCATTCCATACTCATTTGATTCACCATCTTACATCACTTTCCTATGTCAGTTTCATGTCGTTGATAGGGGATACATCAAGGCCCTCCTTCGACGAGTCTTTTTGTGTCAACTTCAACGCATCATTCAGAAATTAACTTAGAAACTAGTTAGTACCTTGGGACCTGCATGCCTCAATGGAAGGCCTCCTCGCCTTCAACAGTAGGTTTACATCATTGACCTCTGATCAAATGATTCCACGAATGTTCGACCTCAGCTCATTTATTCACATTCGTTGGAATGTACTAGGGTACCTTGGGAGTCATTGACATCATTGGTGATTTCCCTCACACTTGTTAATGGTTTACCTCAATGACCAGTAATAAAGTGGTTTCTACCATGTTCGACATCAAAACATCTATTCACATGGCTATATTCATACCACATCAAGATTGGGATGAAGACCCTAGGTTGAGCATTCACTTTGTTAAACTGCTTTGCCCATGCTGCAAAAGAGATTATTTGAGCATGTTGATGTATAGACTATCACATAGATCCACATTGTATTGGTTTGTGGCTATGTTTTATCATCTCGTAGCTCCACTGTGTATTTTTCGTGGCTACGATCAGTTCATTTCATGGAGGTATGGATCCACATTATATCTTTGGTGGCCATATCCTCAATCAATATTTTTCATGGATCTGCAGTATATTGGTCGGTGGCCATGCTTTGAGTCATCTTGTATTCTGAGCATAGGTATGCCTACCTCAGAAATGGAACATTTTTTAATATTGTTTGATTGTTGTTTGCAGCTTCTTCCAGGTTCTTCAACTCCAAACCCTTGCATTAAGTATTTGTAAAGTGTTTCGTCCATCATTCTCTCTTCTGACCTCGCACTTTAAGGGGCATTCTGTTACACATGAAATTTTCACACCTAGGTACCTCGCCCTAAGTGTCGTAAGTGTCATATAAGTGTCTCATACACCTTGACACCATGGAATAATCTATGTCACAATCCCTAGTCAATGTGGAGGAGGAATATATTACATTAAGGCCAAAATACCAAGTGCACATGAATTATTATTAATATTCATGAAAATGAAATTAATTAAGTGTGAGAATCCACCTCACATCTGGTTTCCTAATTTTTAGGGAAGGTGGAGGATCTCATGGATGGTTTAAATATTTCCTCCTTAAAATCCTTGAGAGATATTTCCTCCCTAAAATCCATAACAGATATTTTCTCCCTAAATATCTTAGAGATCCCTTTTTAGTGGATCTGATGAGTGATCCTCTCCATGGTGGTTAAGCCTCCAAATCCTATATAATGAGGGATTTCCATGGAGATGGAGGAAGAAAATTTGAGGTATCAAACCTATGGTCTTGGGAGAAACCTTTAGGATATCAAACCTATGATTTTGGGATCTTTTTGCAAGGGTTGGACGAGGAGGACTTGGAGAGGTTGTTGCGACTTCATCTACAGTTTGTAAGTATCTCTTTTGAGTTCTCATTAATATATGATTGGCCTATTCCCTTCTAATATGTGTATCTTCACATACTTTTTCTATTATAGATGGATTTTATTAGACTAATCTTATAGAGTAGAGTATGAGTTCTTTGTCTTCTTGTTGGCCATTGCATTGCAGGTTTTGAATGGTGCCAAGGAGCTCGAGTATCAAACTCAAATTGGAGCAGCAAGGACAAACACCGGAATAAGGTGCATCACACTTTCTTCCTTCTCCTTCTCTTTCTGATTAGGTAATTAGATTCAAAGGGATATTAGTGTCCAATGTTAGCATCTTTCTATCTTGGTATAATGGTATAGAATCCAAGAGGAGATTCACTTGTCCGCAGGGGAATTTTCCTAAAACAACAGTGTTTTTTGATGGAATTCCAAAGGCATCGAGAAATATTGCAGAGATTATTAATAGTACAATACCATCCCGACAACAAGAAAGAAACCCAATTGTATATTTGACGAGCGTGAAGGAAATCAAATATTTGTATGTGTAGTGAAAACAATAGTTGCATGGGAAGAGTTGTTGATCGATTACGATTTGAATCAAATTGATGGAAGCACTAGTATTATGGGGGTAAACATGTTCTACCAATATACCAAACCTATAATTGATGTTTCCCTTTTTGTATCTGAACACACATTTTAATAGCTCATGATTCTTGTATTATTTTCTCATAACATTCTAAATTTTCATGCATCTTATAATGTGCAAGGTGATCATGGGAAGGCATTGGATAGATCGGAGCAAGTATAACAGTGAATTTCATAACAATTCTTGCTTAGAATAATTGAATTAACATCTTTACTTGTTGATGTATACGAGCACATCGTCGAAGCAGGATGATATGTTGAATGAAATATATTATTCCGTCAACATGGTGGAAACAATTAAAAAGGCCTTGAAAAAGGAAAATATTGAATACAATGAATTGGTTAAGTCTAAGCCACCTATAGAGGAGGGAAAAAAAGGATGGAAATTTTAAGACAGGATAAGAACAATTTGGGGTAAGCGCAATTTAAAAAAAAAAAAACTATTTCAGACATAAATTGTTTTATGAAATTTTTGTATGTTACCACTATATGAGCAGTACTCTAATTGGGGAATAGCCTTGTCATGGGGACGTTGTTGATGGAAGTGATGAACAAACCCCACAGCATCCCAACATGAGCCACATACCTACAAGGTTATTTTCCTCTCCGTATGTAGCTCGGAGGATTGAAACTCATGGGTCCCATGAGACACCCACACCGCACACACTAGATCATGCTCATGAGGGTCTACAAGGAGAATCTCATGAGGATATTGGTTCTGCACAGCCAGATCAGCATTGTTATCCTAGGTAAACATGTGTTCAAAGGTTAGGAACACTCTCCATCAACTTTTTGGTGGAAAAACAATTGATTCCCTTGAAGATACAACAAATCCCAGACATTTTTGAATATGTTAAATAATTCCTACCATTTGATTGAAACCTACATTTTTTCATATTATTTTAACCTAATTATCATATCATTTTTTAGGAAAAGATATTTTTTACAGGACCTTGCATGACAAGGCTCTAGAGATCTTTGGGCCCACCATTCGCACATGGTGGAATGCCCAGAATAAATATTTGAAAATTAATTTTATAAACCATATTATTGGTTTGTTTGGTGATATATTCAACAAATCTGAAACCCCCTCAATGACCGGTACATATTTGAAATATGACAAAGATCAATATAGGGTTCAATTGAAAAATAACCCTAAGTATGATCATCCTCTAGACATTCCTAAGAGGGAATGGAAGAATATGCAGAAGGACACTAAGGAGATCGCATTGAGAAGTGAAGGAAAGACACCACTTGGCCCTAGAAGGTAATATACGATATTTTTAATTGAATGTGATGAATTTTGTTTAATTCTATAGAAAAAATCGTCATATATTATAACATACTTGAAACTTTTCATAGGCTCCCAGACACAACAAAAGAAACAAAGGAAATATTAGATAAAGATGGACAACATAAACTTGGCCAAGGTGATTACTTGAGATTAAAATCTAGAATTGTAAGTATCAATTACTTTATTCATATTATACAATATATCATCATGCAAATTGTATATAATTGCAACCAGTAATAAAAAATACATATTTTATGTCATGTGATGCATGGCAATAAATTGAACAATTCCACCACAAAAGAAGACTTAATGCTCAGCTTCAATTTCAGATTTCAAGTTGTGGTGGAAAATCAACAAAGGAAGGGATCAGAGACACAATCTGACCCTTCGAATGATTTGGTAAATAAAATGACAAAATTGAATTTGTTGATTACTTGTCTAATATATTGAAAGTTGATTTAACTCATCAATTAATTATGTCTCTATTTCTTTTAAGCAAGAAAGAAACAACGGTTCATTTGACAGTGGTGGACAACAACACCATGATACTAGTTGTTCACAAACCCATGATCACAGTATGACTGTGTTTAAAATAAAATGTATAATATGGCGATTATTAATATTTCTCTTAGATGGTGTACTTAAAGCTTTTCTTGTTTCAATGAAAGAGCATGTAGATGAGGGTTCTCAGAAAGTAGAGGAACCAATGACAATCCAACCAATGGTGTCCACTACTCCTCCAATTAAAAAACATAGTTATGATATTCGTATTGATGAAACATTGCTATGAATAATGACTAACCATGTCCTTTTAATGCTTTTTATTATTGTATCAGGTGTCCATCTAGTGCATCAGCGTCCACGTCCTACTACTAGAAAAAGTAGAATGCTTGAGATTACCCATCACCCATCACCTTCCAGCAGTAGAACAAGACCCAATAGTTGAAGTGAGGGATAGGGACAATATTGATGATGATACACTCACGAGTTTTATGAAAAAAATAAACAAAAAAATAAGTGATTGTACATATTTTCAAGACAAATTTTATTAATATAAATTATTGATTGTACAGTTTTGTGTTTTGCTAGTTGTGTGTAGAAATTATATGTTTTGAATGCATGTAAATTATTGATTTAGATTACCTTTAATTCTTGTTTTTCTACTTGTTATTCATGATTGGGTATGGGGAATTAGAGAAATGTGATGGGGGGGTGGGACCAAACTAGCTTCCACCTTCACGTCGTTGGTCATGTTTAGTAGAGAATAAATTATTCTCGAAACCAAGAGAATCTCATTCATGAGGTATTCCCCTTTAGTATTTCGAGGCGTCGTATATATTTAATTATTATTCAACCATATAATGTTTAATTCTCTTTTTCAAATACAATCTCATTAATGTATAGTTATCTTGGATTACTAAGGGGGGGTGAATCAGTAATAGAGAAATTATAATCCTTTTTAACCAAATAATCCAAGTGTTATATCAATGTAGAATTATCATCCAATAATGAGCAATGAAAAA
>JASDQU010279761.1:0-10865 GCA_032191745.1 Picea mariana
TCACCAATGATGTCAATGACTCCCAAGGTACCCTAGTGAAATCCAACGAATGTGAATAAATGAGCTGAAGTCGAACATTCGTGGAATCATCCGATCAGAGGTCAATGATGTAAACCTACTATTGGATGTGAGGAGGCCTGCCATTGAGACATGCAGGTCCCAAGGTACTAACTAGTTTCTAAGTCTAATTCTCATATGATGTGTTGAAGTCGACAAGAAAATACTCTTCAAAGGAAGGCCTTGATGTATCCCCCATCATCGACATGAAACTGACATAGGAAAGAGATGTAATACGGTGAATCAAATGAGTATGGACTGACACATGAAATGGAAACTAGCGATACTACAGATGGATGGTTTGAAGTGAAAATTCCCTTGAACATGATGAGGCATGACAACTCACTTGGCAGCATTGACTCAATGAGTACCAAGAATGTAATGTGATGACAATAAGAACACTCTTCGACTGGATGAAAAAGTATGGAAAAACATGGAATTGGTATGACTTAGAGACAAGAGGATTACCCAATTGTAAGATGAGATGCAAACAGGTGCCATGTTCAAGAGTGACAAAAGATTTCATAAAGGATTCTCAAAACGTTGACCCACTTCCTTCAATTTTTCCCCCACCTAGATAGATGAGAGCCTATTTTTAATTTAACAATCTTGAGGAGAATAACACATGCTCGATATAACTCACCTTTGGTAAGTTCATCTTCCTTTATTTAAAGAACTAGAATAAGTAAGGGTTCATTCCCATATGGTTCCTTCAATGTATAATTTAGCGAGTCCAGAGAAGGAAAACTCGATGGTTTGTCATGTTTAGATATTCTGAAAAGAACTTAAAGGCGACTCAAGAGTTTTCCTTTTTCATAATTTTAGTCTCGTGAGGCTGAAAAAATGATAAACTACCACTTGAAAGATGCCCTTTCAAACCTTTTAACGAGTGTGAAAGGAATCAAGATCACTCGACAATATTTTCATGGTTAAAGAGTCTGAAAAGAGCTTAAAGTAGACTCCAAGGGGTTCATTTTTCGTATAACCTTTACGAGTCCGAAAAAGTGATAAAAGTATACTTGGTTACATTCTCATGTATTTACGAGCACGAGAAAAAACAAATACTAAGCTCGGTATTGGTTTCATTTTTACACAAGCTTGAATCAAAATTAAACTTATTCTTGTAAATTCCCAAAATAATTTCCAAAGGTAGGGATACTCATGGATGGTTGGTACTCTGCCCCTAGCTTGAAAATATAGCGCCTTGACTCCAGAATGATAATCAAAGGCTAGAGACAACCCCCCCAAGCTTCATTTCATTCGCCTACTTTGAGGTTGTCACCAATTTTTGTATCAAATGGAGAAAAAGGATAAGGGCGGATGAAAGGAAGTTTCAAATACAAGACCTAACAAAATACTCGACTCGACATCTACGAGATCTAGCTAGAGAATCGACTCGATATCTATGAGATCTAGTGAAAGAATCGACTTGTTAGGAGAGGTGATTGTTTCATTTTTTTAACGAGCTTGACACAGGAAAAGAACTATGCTCAAAGCTTATGTTTCATATTTTAACGAGATTGACACAAAGAAGTAAAACTATTCTCATGGCTCCAGTTTCAATCCCCAAATTTCTATTTCATTTTTTAACGAGATTACTACAGAGAGAAAAACAATGCCCTTAGCTCCGAGTTCAATCCCCAGATTTTGTTTCATTTTTGAACGAGCTTGCCACAGAAAAGAAAAACTATGCTCATAGCCTTTGTTTCATTTTTTAATGAGTTTGACACAGAGAAGAAAAACTATGCTCGTGACCTCTCCTTGATCATGACTTCCAAGAGGATAGTGATATAGAAGGAATACACGTCAAGGGACAAACATCATTCATGGCTTCCAGGAGATCTTCGCTAGATGGAAGAAAATCACTCCGGAAGGAATACATGTCGACGACCTCAATAAGGGTAGGGAGATCTGGCTCTAATATTCCTATCAAAGATATGACCATGTCAAGTATCAGATCTAAGTCAGGAGAAGGGATATATTCCCTCTTGTGCAGGGTTGAACACATGGGGTAGGTCATTACATACTTGACCTATTGTGGGGTGGACATCACTGGCATGTACAGAACGTTCAGGGAATTCATATGGTTGACCATTATATGAGAGTAAATGAATGAAAGTTGGTTGATAGTTACTATGTTTCCATTGTGAGGGAAACACATCACTCAAAAGAGAGTGGACACAAATTATATCATAATGTAGACATACTCTTGCCCAAGGAATAAGTTAAATTCCAAGGGGTCGTGAACTACCATCACATCGACGTAGACCATTTTTCCTCCTAAAGTAACTGGAAACTGAGGAAGGATACCTAAAGGTTGACTAACTCTTCTGTCAAAGGTCAACAGATTTCGAGTCACAGGTGCAAGCTGTGGGGAACCAAAATCTTTCCAAGCATTCACAGATAAGATGCTAATAGAAGAACCTTCATCTATTACAGTGTTACTAATATTCCTATCACAAACCTACATGGTGATTTGGAAAGGCACGTAAGAGGGAAGATGGGGACTGGGGTTCTGTCAAATGATTCTAATTAATAGATATCATTTGATTTCTTGAAGGGGGTGCCATCGGGACGAGCAGAGTGCCCCCTTGTCTAGGTGAATTAGTATTAATGAGGTATACATGTGCGAGATCCTCACTCTTTGAATGAGGAGTGGGATCGACCAATGACGGAACTAGATTGATCACTTTGGTTTCACTATTCAAAGGAGGAGTGGGATCGACCGATGATGGAACTGGATCGACCACTTTGAAACTCTTCAAGAGAGGAGTGGGATTGATCGGTGAAGGAACTAGATAGACCACTTTTGCACTCTTTAGAGGAG
Organism: Picea mariana; assembly: GCA_032191745.1. NCBI lineage: Eukaryota > Viridiplantae > Streptophyta > Pinopsida > Pinales > Pinaceae > Picea > Picea mariana. Next base: position 2,885 of record JASDQU010279761.1, read on the forward strand.
GAGTGGGATCGATCGATGATGGAACCAGATCGACCACTTTGGAACTCTTCAAGGGAGGAGTGGGATCGACCGATGATGGAACCAGATCGACCACTTTGGCACTCTTCAGATGAAGAGTGGGACTGATTGATGATGGAAATGGATTAGTCACTTGGGTTTCACTTTTTAGATGAAGAGTGGGTTTGATTGATGACAGAACTGGATCATTCACTTAGGTTTGTGTTTTAATCGAGAATGAAACCAGATTGACCACAAGATCAACCAAACTGACCTGGGATGGAACCGGATTGACCAGTACATCAACTAATGACAGTTTGTGAGAAATATTATGATAACCAGTTGGAATTTGAATCTTTTCCAAAAGATAAGAAGCCTTGTCCATATGAGGGAAAAGGTGAGAGTAATGATCACCTTCACATAACAAGCAAAGAAATTTGAAAATTCTATTATTCTTACCAACCTTAATGTCACTAGATGATAGGGTGTCACCAACATGTTATGCATGGGATGATGACGTGGAAGACCATGTTTCTAATACCTTGGGGAGACCAAGGAAATCCCTCAGAAAGTGGTCACCCTTACAAATACTGCAAGGGAATTTTGGTTTAGGATTATTCGTTTTAATATTGTTGACTTTATCAACACTCCTAGTATGATTAACCGTAGTTGGTTTCTTGGATCCAACATGATCTAGTGTGGTTGGAGGCTTGGTTCATTTCTTTCTTTTCCTCTTCTTCTCTTTATGTTTCTTCTTCTTCTTATCAACCTGGCTACTCTCTTTAGAGATTTCACTAGGTGAAGAAGAAGAAAGGCAAAGAGACATGATAGGTGAAGAAGGGGAAAGGTCGACATGAGGTTGATGTGTGGGTGGTGTGCTTACATATGAATCACTAGGTGCATTCGAAGCACAGGGAAGATTCAAGATCACTGGAGTGGGGACCAACCAAACTGGTATTCTGATCGTGAGTCCTAGAAGACTCAGTGTGGAAATGCACGGAGGACCAATGTTTCCGAAAGAAGGAAAGGCGAAAGGTTCCCCGAGAAAAGGGGTTCCTCCATTGGTACTCCCAGGAGTTGACTCCATTGACACTAACTCGACCTAAGGTCCACTAAGGAAAAAAAATAGCACACGCTACAAATCTCAGAAGCAAACAATCAAACAAACCTTCCCACAATGAAACTACTAGTTGGTGATGAAATCCAACATCATGAGATCAATATAGGAAGGGGCTAGGATAGAGTGGGTGGATCAGTTACGTTGGTGACCTGCTTAGCAGATTTACGCCTTGGTGCAAGTTTCCACACAATAATCCTAGATTTACCCTCCAAGGATCCCGAGTGAGTTTGACCAACGTCTGTTCCAGGTACAACAAAGACTTCCCTTCACCGTCACCTTGAGTAAGGACCCTAAATATTATGGATACTAAGGAAACCAACTCAGAGTACAGCTTTGGGTGGGTACAGCTGACAGTCCAATCCGAACGTATGGGCAAGATAACAAGTCCAAAATCCTTCAAGAGAACCGAGGACAAGTGGACTGGTAGAACTCTAGAGGACCCCGACTAAATTTAGAATTCACAAAGCACCGAGACCAAATGAAGATAGTTGTACCTCAAGAAGAACCCCAAATATACGATCTGACTACTACAAACGGTTAAGCCTCAAAGGGATAATCTTTGTTGCTCTCCCGGACATGACCTCGTGCATAACCCCTATGTGAGAGGGGATCCTAACTATGCTTATACGAACAATTAGATTTACCGCTCCCTAGCACAATATCCTATGTTTGTCTCATGACTTTGGAAAGTTATCCTCACAACCTATTCCAAAGCCCTACACTTGCTAATGTAGGTTCACTACCAGAAAATATAAAAGTGTCTGATCAATTTTATAAGCGCTTCATTTTAGGGTTGTTTTTTACTCAAGGGTGTGAACGTGAAATTGATCATGTTGTAGACTCAACTCCAAAATAATGAAAATATTTTTCTTCAATGAATCCTACATATGGGATGGAGAAGAGGTTCAATTTTCTTCAACAAAAACACCCAATTACCAAATGAAATTTGCTAAATGAAACCTAGTTATCTACACTACCCAACAAAAAGAATGCAAATATCTTTCTTTGTTTGATTCTAATACATAAAGGCAACAAATTCAAATCCTTTAACACTCCTTTAATTTCAATCAAAATGGAAGAGTCGAATGCAGATACAAAAGACACGAAGAAAAAAGGATTTCAAACAAAGAATGCACCCACATGATAATGAGAACTGAATGAAGATAACTCACTCAATCAAGGACTTGACAATCAACAAACACTCCAGGAAACAAGAAAGTTCAGAGAAGAATCCAAAAACTGATAGGGAGAAAGAGGAATCACTCAAATGTCTTGACAAAACAAGCAACAAGAAAAAGAAATCCAAGCTAGGTTGTGGTAAGAATAAAGTCTCAAATCATTCAAAAAGGAAATATTTGAAAAGAAACTTTAAGACCAACAAACCTTTGCAGACCTTTTCAATCAGTCAGATAACCAAAAAACTTCGCAAGATTCAAACCAAACCAAGAAAAACAAGGAGAATCATTATCGCAATTTGGAAAAGGTTGCAAGCTCAAAAAAGACAACAAAATAAGTGATAAGTACCAAATATTCAAACCAAACAAAGCCACAATCCAAAGTACAGACTTTGTGCAAGAATCTCTGCAAGATAGACTAGGAAAAACTCAACAGAAAAGGGAAGAAATCATCAAAGAAGGAGAGCAACACTCATGTTTCCAAGGGCATGGAGCATTGTAGCGCTTTGATAAACACTGCAGGGAAACGTTGATTACAGATCAATAGATGGATCTACACTCCAGGGGAATGCTACCCTTCCCAGAAACTCGGAACAAAGGCTTAAAACTCAGAACAAATCACCCAGAATTGCCATAATTTTGTGAAATTGTCAATGAAGAGGGGAGAAAGGAAATAGATCAATAAAAATAAAAATAAAAAAATCTAAAAGGTGGGAAAAAGGCAGAGATGATCCAAGGCAATAAAAGTTGATTTCTATCCCTAGTGGAGTCACAAATTTCTGTTATATAAAATTCCCCTGCGGACAGGTGAATATCCTCTTGGATTCTAGACCCCTAATACCAAGACAGAAAAAATAAAAATGGACACTAACATCCTTGTGAATTAAATTACCTAATCAGAAAGAGAAAGAGAATGAAGAAAATGTGATGCACCTTATTCTGTAGTTCATCCTCGATGCCTCGAATTTGAGCTTGATCTCCAAACTCTCTAGCACCACTCGATACTTGCAATGCAATGGAAAACAAAAGACAAAGAAATCATACTCTACTCTACAAGATTATACTAATAAAATTCATTTATCCAGATCAACAATCATATGCAACAATACACAATCTTGAAGGGAATAGGACAAGTAATATTGATGAGAACTTTTAAAGAGATACTTACAATATGTAGATGCAGTTCCAACAACCTCTCCAAGTCCTCCTCATCCATCCCTTGCACGATGCTCCCAAGATCATAGGTTTGATATCCAAAATATTCCTCTGAATATCATAAGTTTTATACCTCTAATATCCTTATATTCCCTTATCCATGGAAAATCCCTCATTATATAGGATTTGGAGGCTTAACCACCATGGAGAGGATCACTCATCAGATCAACTAAAATGGGATCTCCAAGATATTTAGGGAGAAAATATCTCTTAAGTATTTTAGGGAGGAAATATCTCTCAAGGATTTTAAGGAGGAAATGTTTCAACCATCCATGAGATCCTCAACCTCCCCTTAAAAATAGGAAACCAAATGTGAGGTGGATTCTCACACTAAATTAATTTTATTTCCATGAATATTAATAATAATTCATGTGCACATAGTATTTTGACCTTCATATAATATATTTATCCTCCACGTTGACTAGGGATTGTGACATATGTCATTTCATGGTGTTGAGGTGCATGAGAAACTTAGCAAGGTGCATATGAGACTTTTATGACTCTTGTGACACTTAGGGAGAGGTACCTAGTTGTGGAAATTTGATGTGTAACACATATGTTCTTAAGAAAACCATAAATAGAAAAGAAAATAAGACAATAACAATACCATTTGAAACTATCCCAAATAAACAAAAATCTGCACCTTCTACTAATGAAAAAGATAACGAAAAGAATAGAATCATTAGATGGAATCCCTCCAACAGAAATCAGTATATCTTCCTTGGTTGTTGTTATTCCTACAAAAATTTTGGACATAAAGCAATACACTGTAAAGCTTATAGAGAGTACAACCCAAGATATGTTCAAATATATGGAAATAATAAGGATAATGCAAAAATAAAAAAACTATAACTCCTTCTCTCCATTACAAGGCTACAATGTTGAATGTTACAAATGCAACAACTATGGTCATAAAGCTAGTGAATGTAGATTGCCAAAATATGATAAAAGGATAAATATTCCCAATAATCAAAAAGTATGGAAGAAAAATCAAACAGAGTGCAATGTAGCCTTATATGCAAGAAATCAAGGATGTCAGTGGTATATAGACAGTGGATGTTCCAAACACATGACTGGAGATCAAAGAAATTTTCTCAATTTAAACAGGAAAGGAAAAGGAAAAGTAACTTTTGGAGATAATATGTCATTCAAAATACTAGGAAAAGGCACTGTCAATTTAGGAAATAATAAAACCAAAGAAAAAGATGTACTTCTGGTAGAAAATATCAAACCTAATCTCCTAAGTGTAATTCATACATGTGATCAGGGTCACATACTTACTTTTGATTCTCAGAAATGTGAGATCATAAAAAAGGACACTGGGAAGCTAGTGGCAGTTACACCAAGAACATCTAGCAATGTGTACATCCTTAATATATATGAAGAAGAAAAATGTTGTTTAAGCCAAGTAGATGAAATATGTCTATGGCATACAAGGTTGGGACATTTAAGCTTTGAAAAATTGATCAAATCCAACGAGAAATAGGCAGTTAGGGGCCTTCCAAAAGTCATTAAGCCTTCATATTTTATTTGTAAAAATTGTCAAATAAGAAAGCAAACAAGAGTTAGGTTCAAAACAAAAGAGCATTCCACAACAAAACCACTAGAAATTATTCACACGGATCTATGTGGACCTACCAGAACTAAAAGTACTTATGGTGAACAATATTTTATGTTGATTGTTGATGATTACACAAGATTGACCTGGGTATTCTTTCTAAAAGAAAAAATAGAAGCATTTGAGAAGTTTAAAACATACAAAGCAGTTGTAGAAAATGAAAAAGATCTCAAAATTAAATGTCTGAGATAATACAATGGAGGAGAATTCACCTCTAAAGAGTTCATTCAATTCTATGAAAATCATGGTATCAAAAGACATTTTCAACTCCCAGGACTCCTCAACATAATGGAGTGGTAGAAAGGAAAAACAGAACAGTTCAAGAAGTTGCAAGAACCATGCTAAATGAAGCCAAGCTTCCAGAAAAAATATGGAGAGATGCAATCTACATAGAAGTCCACATACTTAATAGAGCTCAGTTGATACCCAACCATGGCAAAACCCCTTATGAACTATGGTTTGGGAGGCCAACATCTGTAAAACACTTTAGAGCTTTTGGAAGTAAATGTTACATTAAGAATGATGAAGATAACTTAGAAAAGTTAGATCCAAGATCTGATGAAGGAATATTTTTAGGATATTCATCTAATAAGAAATAATATATATGTTATAATTTTAGACTCCTAAATATAGTGGAAAGTGCCAATGTAAATATAGACGATCTAAAAAAGAGCATATCCCAAGACATTGATAAAAAATCTCAACAAGAAGATGATGATGTAAAATCTCAACAAGAAGATGATGATGTAGAATCTCATCAAGAAGATGACGATGTAGAATCTCATCAAGAATATGATGATAATGAAACATGGGAAAATGAACCATATACTAATGAAGAAGACAATGAAGAAACACCCTTTCCAAAAGCTCCATCAAAAAGAGTTCAAAAGAATCCTCCTGAAAGTCAGATTATTGGAGATAAAAATGCAGGAGTGGAATCAAGAAGGAAACTCGATTTTGACTCATAACAAGCAATGTTATCCTTAATAGAACCTAATTCATTTAAAGAATCTAGAAAAAGTAAATATTGGATAGAAGTAATGAATGAAGAAATATACCAAATAGAGAAGAACCAGACTTGGGAACTAGTTCCAAGACCCAAGGACATGAATGTGATAGGAACCCAGTGGATATTCAAGAACAAACTAAATGAAAATGGGGAGAATTTAAAGAAAAAATCCAGATTAGTTTTTAAAGGATATTCCCAAGTGAAAGTTATTTATTTTGAAGAGACTTTTTCCCGAGTAGCAAGACTTGAGGCCATTAGAATGTTCCTGGCATTTGCATGCTTTAGAAATTTCAAAATCTGTCAGATGGATGTCAAGTCGTCATTCCTTAATGGAACACTAGAAGAATAAGTCTATGTTGAGCAACCAGAAGGATTCATGTTAATAGAAAATCATGACTATGTGTGCAAGCTAAAAAATTCCCTGTATGGTCTTAAACAAGCCCCAATAGCATGGTTCTCAAGGCTTGATCAGTACCTGCAAAAACAAGGATATAAGAGAGGGACTACTGACAACAACTTATACATCAAAATTGAGGATCAAAACATGATTTTTGTGGTGTTATATGTAGAAGACGTCATATTTGGAATTAATCTTACTACACTAATAAAAAAATTTGCAACCAAAATGCAAGAAGAATTTGAAATGTCTATGTTGGGAGAGCTGTCCTTTTTCTCAGGTTTACAAGTAAATCAAATAGAAAATGGAATATTTGTTTCCCAAGCCAAATATTTCAAGGAAATGCTAAATAAATTCCAAATGGAAGACAATAAACGTATGAGTACTCCCATGGTCACTAGATGTAAACTAAGCCTAGAAAACGACTCACCAAAAGTGGACCAAATGATGTACAGATCAATGATTGGATGTTTTCTCTATTCAACAACAATAAGACCTGACATCATACAGGTTGTAGGAATCGTGGGGAGATGCCATTCTACACCTAAAGAAACTCACTTAAAAGCAGTAAAGATAATATTCATATTTCTTAAAGGCACCTTAGAACTTGGATTATGGTATCCAAAAGATAAAAACTTCAATCTAACTGCATACACTGATGCAAATTGGGCCGGTAGTATAGTTGATAGAAAAAGCACCAGTGGAGGAGCATTTTTTCTAGGAAAATGTCTGGTAGCATGGCTAAGTAAGAAATAAACATCCACATCACTATCTACATCAGAAGAAAAATACATTGTTGTTGCATCCTACTGCACACAATTTCTTTGGATGAAACAAACATTGGAAGATTTAAATATAAGATATGATAATACCATTACTATTAATTCCGATAACACTAGTGTCATAAGAATATCTAAAACTCCAGTAATGCATTCTAAAACCAAACACATCCCAATTAAATACCATTTCCTAAGAGATTAGGTTACCCAAAAAGTAGTTAAAATAGTGTATGTAGACACCAAAGAACAAATTGCAGACATATTCACAAAACCTTTGCCTGAGAGTACTTTTGAAAATCTTCGATAAAAATTGGGAGTAATACAAAAACGTCATTAAAAAATACAAAAATTGTTTCAGAAGGGGCACATGGTCTGGGGTAGAATTTCCACAGGGGGAGCAAAGAAATATCCCCTCTGACATTGTTGTCAAAGGGGAAGGAAATTGATAAGAGCAGAAATTTCAAAGAGAAAAAGGTTTCCATCAATGCCAAAGGGGGAGAATGTTGGACACACTGGTATGATATTGTCATTGATGTCAAATAAGGAGCAGAATAACATTAACCCAAATCTCAGAAGGGAGAATGCATTGCAGAAACACTATTGGGGAGGAATCTTGTCCACTGGTGTAGTTTTTGGGGCAAATTCTAACCGTCAGATCATAGAGGAAACTT
>JASDQU010279765.1:0-14784 GCA_032191745.1 Picea mariana
TATTCNAATGACAGGAATGAGAAAATTATCTTTAATAGTGATCTTGTTGAGCTCTCTATAATCTGGACAGATATGCCATGAGCCAAATTTCTTGAATACCATTACCATCGGTGCAGAGTACGAACTTTGGCTAGGTCTAATAATTTCAACCTCTAACATTTCTTAAACCATACGCTCAATTTCACTCTTCTGGGCATAAGGGTATATGTATAGCCTGATGTTAGGAAGAACACTCCTAGGAATTAAGTGAATATCATGATCATGATTTCAAGTGGGTGGAAGACCTTTGGGAATATCTTCAAATACTTTGGAATGCTTATCAATGATCCCTTGGAGATCTAGGGGAATAGATGGCTTAGATGTTTGAACATATAGTGAGCATAGTGGTGCAATAACACCTTGATTCCCTTTTTTCAATAATTTTGTCATTCCATTAGAGCTTATCACCTTACTAGTTTTCCCTTTGATACCTCTTAACTCAATTTCTTTTCCTTCCAATGAAAATTTCATGAAAAATTATTGAAAATTAAAAGCCATTGTTCCTAATGATTGTAACCATTGGATTCCTAGTACGAAATCAACACCACCCATGGGTATAGCAATCATTGGACTATTCATTAAATATCCCCCCATAGTAAGATTGATCTTATTGCATTTTCCTGAGCAATTGATAGTTCCTCCATCTGCAATCATTACTTGAAACTATGGTGCTGGATATACAAAGAAATTGAGAGATTTGGCTAATTTATAGTGAATGAAATTATGAGTACTACCAGAATCAATTAGGACTATTACTTTTTTCTTTTTGATATATCCTTCAATCTTGAGGATTTGAGGAGTGTTAATTCCAACCAATGAATTACACAATATCATGGGAGTCAACTCTTCAGAAGAAATCGCTTCTACATTTTCATCTTGAGATGGTTCTTGTTCTTATTCTTCTTATTCTTCTTCTTCCTCTTCACAATCTATGTAGAATAATTTCTTCTCACCACACTTATGTCCCTTACTGTACTTGTTGTCACAATTAAAGCATAAACCTTTTTCTTTTCTTTACACACTAAATTCATTCTCCAATGATTTGGGTTCCCAAAGGCGAACCTCATGTTGAATGTTATCCTTTAAAGTTCCTATGAATACATCAATCAAGTGCTCATCTGGAATATCTATTACCTTTATATTCAATCTTTGGAAGTTCTCAATGTGCTCTATAACTGAACCCTTTTTCTTGAGATTTATGAATTGGCTAAATAAGGTATTGCTCCTTGTATCCTCATAGTGTGTTATCATTTATTCCGTGAAAATTGTCCAAGTGACGAGTGATTTGCGAGAAAAAAGCCATAGATACCATACAAATTGATTGGGTTCTAAATATAAAGAAGAAATTCATACCTTTTGTGTATGTGGCACATTATGTAGATCAAAGAATATCTCCATCTAAAGTGTTGAAACATATATATTTTTCTAAATCTTAGAGTAAAATAATTTTCACTTGGATACTCATTGTGGAAATGAAGTCTTCCGATCAAATTCAAAGGTTTAAGTGTCTTAGCAGATTATGGAGCCGCCTTTCTAATTAATAAATCAATCTACATAAAGGTTTTCTTTTGAATTTTTGGGAGTCGAGTTTCGTGAAACGCGAAGGTTCGATATTGAACATCCTCGAAGTCCCGATACCCGAACTCACGAAAGTAATTAAAAGTTAAGTTGGGTTCATTAATGATTAAGTAAGATTAAAAAAGAGTAAATCTCGTCGCGACTTCATGATTCAAGATGCTCTCACGTATCAAGGATTTGAAGTCTCGATACCCAAAACCCCAACATTTTAAAACTAAGCATGATTAATTAAGAGAGTTAAATATGATTACAGTTAATTAAAACCTATTGCGACTTCGCGTTTCATAAGTCCTAGTTTAAATTTCTTTAAAGATCCCTGAGACCCGAAATGCCGAAATTGTTTAAGTGCTAGGTAGGATTAATTAAGGTACTAAATGAGGATTATAATCTAATTAATATATTTCTTAAAATTAACTTGGATATATTCAAATTCTGCGCTTTTCCCAAGATATCGACCATAAATGACATTAATATCTAATTTAGGGAAATGATTCCAAATAGGATCGGATTTTAATGCCCAAATATTTTTATTAAAGGAATTAAGTGCATTGCCAATGAAGGTATACGAATGATTTATACGTTTAAGGAAAAAAGGATTTTCAGTTCTGAATCACTTTCTTGTTTTCTTAGAGCTGGCTTAGCAAAATAACTAGTTTTATGCATTCTCATTCTCTGTAACAGGTAACAGAACTTTGAATTCGATATCATGGCTCCACAGAAAGTGCCTAAAGCAGCCACTGAAAGTTATGGACAGAACATAGACATTATTTTTGATACTTCGCCTAGAAGTATAAACACAATTAAAACCTGGATGCATGTGTTCAACACCATACAATACGAAGTGGTAAACTGTCCTGATGACTCAAGCGAAAATGAAAAGGATAACTTATACCAAATATAAGATTATATCTCAAGAAGAACTGGAGAAGATAGAAACTAGGACGAAGCTTTTACCTTACACCGACATGATTGGATGTGCATTGGATCATATAGATATCCCGACTCGAACAATATTCAACTCTTAGAAAGTAGTTGTTGGTTCGTTTCGACACAAAAACATATAGGTCATGTATAAATTGTCGGTAACAACAAATTTCGTTTATAACACCATCTTTTTAGAGAATTTTAGTAATAAGGAGTTTGATCAGTTTGGAAAGATTCTTTCTGACCTAATCAAAGACAGGTGTTCACGCTCTGAAAAGTTCAGATCCGAATCTCACGACGTATATTCTATCTCATCGCTTGAACCACAGTTCATGTATATAGCCATGATGATGTGCAGAATTTATGGAAAAGAGAACACGACCCATTTCTTCCTACCATGGGTTCCCATTATTCACTCAGTGGCAGAAGGATTTCTTTTGAATGGGCAAAGATATTGTCAGATAATCTGGCTAGCGAAATCTCAGAATACCAAATGAAGAAAGCCAAAGGGCAACCAACTCCATTCTTTATGTCAGATTATGTTATGGACACTATCTATTTCATGACGTCTTTCCTGCTGATGAGTTGGATTTGGAATCCAGACAGTGCAGAACCAATTCATGATTACCATTCGAAGCTCTGGGAAGACAAGGCAAAATATTTCTTTTATGAAATCTTTAATTGGGTAGTGATGTCGATGCATATTGTTATATTTGGTCACCCACCGCCAAGAATTTCAAAGAAGATTATGGTTGGCTTGGGTAAAGTGGCAGACTGGTACATAGAGGAGCATTTCTCTTATATCAGAGTTTTCAGCTGCTCGGTCCCTCCATATGCATTACCACAATTTTTACCAAACAGACTAGTGTGTCGCGAAGTTGCACGGAAAACTGTACTCAACGGGATTAGCAAAGAGCTAAAAGCCATGCAGAAAAAGGTATGACCATCTTTTCCTTTGTCTATTGGTTCATTTTTCTTATCGGATTTCGGTCGCTCCAGGGTGGAGGCCGCAGCTTTAGAAGAGATAAAGCTAGTTAGCATTGAATTCAAGAAGCATGACCCATAGAGGATCATGGGGAACCATATGGCCGGTTGCAATCTTAAAAGATATGAACATGAAGAGTCCCCTCATGATGAAATGTTCCAAGGGGTAAGATGTTACCAAGAAGTTCTGAGCCGAGTGCGAGCTATGCTACCTGGTGAAATGGTTGAGTTTTACAATTTACAGAAGCACTGGAGAAGTGACCTACCCAAAGTATTACAGGGGAAAAGACTAAAATCTACAGATACACAACAAGAAGAGACCCAAAATCTAGAAGTTGGAAGATCTACCAAACAAGAAACCTTGGAAAACCAAGAGAAAGTTGAGGTCTCAACTCATAAGGGAAATATCCCAGAGATGGAGATACTAGACAACTAGGGTAAAGATCAAAAAGAGACAATAATTAAGAATGGAGAAGATAGACCACCATATTCACCTGAGAAATCAACTACTGAAGAAGATGAGAAAAAAATTTCCACATAAATTGGCAACCCCATTGAGATTGTCACACTATTACAGTTCACCAGAGGAAACCCTAATACAGAGGCAATGTTCATAACCGATTTCATAACCGATTTCATGCCTATCACTATCAAGGATATACCTCCTACTGAGTTCTTTTTTAGTAAGAAAAGGAAGGCCGTGGTGAAAAAAGAAATGCACATGAGAGAGGGTGCAATGGTAAAAAAACACAAAGTATTATTAGATGGGAAAAATTTAGAAGAAGAAGATTTTGCTACAGAAGTGGCAGGCTCTTTGGGAGCTTTTGCAATGACAAACCTATTTTCTGTTGATAATCTGAAAGCAAGGCTGAGACAGAGAAATCAGATGATAAGTCAACTGTAAGATCAAATAACGAATGTAGAGAATAATATCAAAAACGAGGTCAGTAAAGGACTTGAATAGGCTAGAGCCAAAGATACACAAGAGATTCAACAACTTAAATCTGATCTTGAAGAAGTACAAAAGACTGCTCAAGCAAGCCAAGGGAAAGTCATCCAACAAGAAGAATTAGTAAGGCAACTGTAAGCTAAATTGAGTTCTACTGAAAGCCAGGTTGTAAATATAGCAGCATTTCAAGCCCAGGCAATAGAAGCCCATTAGAAGCTATAAGCAGTACAACAAAACTTGTTTTCTAAGGTAGGGATCATTCAATATTATTTTCGAGAGATGAGTCAGTCATTAGATAATATTCTTTTCAAAGAAAAAGAGGCTAATGCAGCCCGAACCACCTTTCAAAAGGTAGACATATCTTCGGCTAGAGAAGAGGTACTAGTAATTCCTGGATTGACTGTCACAGAACAAATTAGGGGTGATATCATACTAAAGGCATGGGAGGCCAATATAGCCGAGAGTATGAAAATGGCCAAAAAAATAAAGGAAGATTGTGAAGAGGCTTTTGATTTGATAGATAAAAAATCACTAGGCATTGGAAAGGACGATTATGCTGAAATACTAGGACAAATCAATGTTATAAAACATCAATTGGACATCAAAGAAAGTTTAAATGAAGCTCATATTGAAATTTCACAGTTGAAGTAGGTTGACGTCGCTCAAATGGATAGATGGCTGGTAAAGCCAAATCTACAATTGCAGTTAATAAATTTTGAAGGAAAAAAGGATTGAAGACAGGTTGCCGAAATTACAGAGAAAGCTGTATCTTTTTTAGGCAAAGGATGTGACAGAGCCTTCTAGAATTTTAGTACAGTTTCTAAGTAGGTGTGTCGAGTGTCTCGAGCTAGGTGAAGGGTGTACTTCAAAGAAGTAATGAAGTAATGCATGCATGCTTGTCCTACCCATTTGAGAAAGAGATAGAAACAAAACAAGTGGAATGGTTCAAGTTTTTGTTTTGTAACCGTTAATATCTAGGAGTAAGGAAAATTCCAACCGTCTAGGGTTGGTAACGTTTTGTATAAATATAATTTCAAAAGACAGAGAGAGGGATTTTTCTTGGCCGATAGAAATGAAGAAATCTCTCTTTTTCGAGAATTAAGACAAATTTCAAACCATAGACTCCATATTTCGTCAATCTTGAGTTATGTGTTCTTCTGTTCTTTCGTATTCCGGCATCTTTATTTATATGTCTTTGATGAATGCTTAATCACAACTTAGTACAACATTTACTGTGGTTATATGGTTCATGTAGTTAACTGATTGTTTACAGATTTTCCTTTGTGTTGGCTATTAGCAAATACAAGACCTGTGAGTTGGTTAGATTACCACATCTTATGTTTCTTATGCTTCATTAAAGGTTTCACATCCATTTTCTTCTTCTGTATCAGAGTGAGATTCTTCTGTGATTGATGCCTCACTTTGTTAAAAACTTTATGTTTTTCTTTCATCACATTCATTATTTTGAAATTTGACTCAGACATGGAAAACAACCTCTGAATTGTTACACTATTAATTCAATTTCAAGAATTTTCCTCATATTATTGAAAATAGAAAAAGAAAACATAAAAAACAACAGATCTTTTAATTTTATTTTCTCTGTGACTGTACCTGTTGCAAGGCAGCCTAATATACAACCGGGTCTCACATATCATACCAACATTGCATTAAACTTGTTCAATACCATTTTAGAGACCGCTAGCACCCGGGTTGAACTTGAACTTTCATGGGTGATGATTGAGCAGGACATAAATATCCAGGAACAATGGGAAGCTAGGCAAAGACAACTCAGATTCCCTAAAGAATTGATTTTATTTCCATATCTTAAACTCTCTTTATTTTTCGGATGCCTTGACATTATACTTTAAAGCCTTAAGTATAAACTCAGGAACAACATCTTTTTGGCGTCACTGCCAAGGACCAAAGAAATGAAGTTATTTTTCCCTGCAAAGAACGACATTGGTAAGCTTCTTTTTTGATAGTGAACAAAGATTGAACACTTTATAAGGCTACTTTTATCTTTCACTTGGTGACTCCATGATTAATAAATTGGCTTCTAATCAAAAGAATACCAGAAAGAATCTAGACGATAAGCAGACCTCCCCTGTATTTGATCCTGAAAAACTTCTGAAAACAAGAAGATACCTTAAACAAATTGCTTCATCAACATGTAAGATTTATCAACCCAAATGCACTCAGTCAAATAATAAGGATATAATTGAACTGATGAATACCCAACTCCTTTTTAGAGAAACATCCATCGATAGAATCAAAACCCTAGAACCTGAGTTGGTGTTACCCGAATTTAAAGCCGAAACTTTTCCAACTGTCTCCTTTACCAATAGAGGTAAAAGATCCATTTCACTTCCCGCCTCGATTGATGTTTCATCAGTTTCTGAGATTCAGTCTACAACCTTTCAGAATTCAGAAGAAAATATTGTATTCCTTGACTCGACTCCTGTCAATTCTCCTGTGTACACATCCTCTGAGTTCGAAGAAACCAATCCCCTTTTTCCAGTTCCCTATTTTTCAAATTTCTTGTCTCTCGACGTAACCGAAAGGTCAACACATATCCTTAAAAGTCTTCTCTATAATCTCAAGTTTCACCCTCTAAATTATGAATGGATGCGGCCGAAGGAGGTGGTGCTTCCAGGAGAGGAGGGGGCAGTCAAGTACCACAATCTTTGCCAAAGTAGCTGCTAGGTATGCCCCTTTGGTCCTCCCAGTCTCTCTCCATGATCTACCTGAAAATTATATGAAAAATCTGTTGAAGTTCACTGGGGAGGGAGATTTGACTACTATCGAGCACATCAATTTCTTTAACCAATTTGTTGATATACTTGGCCTCGAGCACGAGGACATTTATTAGAGGCTTCTCGTTCAAACTTTCGAAGGTCAGGTGAGAACCTGGTTCTGAGGACTCCCAACAGGGTCCATAGGATCATATGATGAGTTAGAAAATGCTTTTATTAGACAATGGGGAGAAAGGAAAGATCATCTCTATTATCTAATCGAGTTTGGAGCTCTGAGAAAGAAAAATTCAGAATCAGTTCTTGAGTTTACCCAATGATTCAATAAATTATATAATAAAATTCCAGTTGAGGTTAAACCTTCCCAACCTGCAGCAAAGGTAACTTTTGTTGGGGCTTTTGATCCAGATTTCTCTCTACTGTTGAGAGAAAGGAGATCCATTGATCTCACTAAAATGCAGGATGACGTTGTAGAAATCGAATCAAACATGATGGCATCAGGAAAAAAAAAATTTGAAATGGGAAATAAAGAAACTAGATGGTACCGAGAACAAGCGGGACCCTCTGGATCTAGGAGGTCTTCAGAAGATAAGATGTATGACATGGCGAGAATAATTAAAGAATTGTTGAATAAAATCTCGAGAATGGAATTAGATCAATCGAAGAATGATCAGTTCCCTAGGAAGGATTTTAGAAGGAATCCTAACCCTCAAATACAACAAAGACAAATTAAGAATGGAGATCAAAAGATTCAAGCCCCCTTCAAAAATGAAAATTTTATAGGGGGAGAAGACACGCAAAATTTTGAGTATTTAGAAGAAGATATAAATAATCTTGGCGATGATTATCGAGAACCTTATTTGACGAGACAAGACTATGAAAAATCCTTAAATATGGAATACAGGTCTGAAAATGACGCGAATAGAAATATTACAGAGGATTCAACTTATCAAGGAATCGCTGATAATATAATGGCCGAACTCCAACAGAAATACAATCTAAGGCCTAGAAATAGGAATATCGCAACCGCCCCATCGAAGAAAATTCTGCCGAGAGGGGAAATAGATTAGGCAGCTTCAAAATCAGCTGAAAAACAAATTGTTAAAACCAAGACTGCTGACACACTGTCTACCAAGACAAATCCAGTAGAAACACCAGTTATTAACATAAGGAAAGCGAAGGTTCCTGTGGCTGAAACAAAAACATCACAAATAAATAAGACTGAAAAGAAGGGGATAGAAGCCCAAACCAAAGAAGTGGATAAAACAACGGGAAATTTCAGTCTAGAAAATGAAATTAATAAAATCAAAATTCCTATACCTCTGGTAGAACTAGAAAAAAACCTAGTGTACATAAAGAAAATTGATAAAATAATTAATTTTCCAAACAATGAAAGTCAAGCTGACGTTATAAACTTAGAAGATGATAAGCCTAAGATAATTTTTGGTCCACATTTCGAAGGTGCCAGAGATACCATCACCCCTTTCTATATCACACTAACTGTGCACAATCACCTACTCCACAATTGCATGTTGCATTCTGGAGCCTCTCACAATGTAATTCCTAAATCCATTATGGATAGACTTTTTCTAGAAATCACTCAACCATATGGAGACTTTTATTCTTTCGATTCAAGAAAAGTTAAATGTGTAGGTATGATAAAATATTTAGTAGTCAATCTTGCATAGATTCCTGTTAAAAGTGTTATGATGGATGTGGTTGTCGCTAACATACCCCCAAAGTATGGCATGTTGTTATCCAGGTATTGAGGTGCCAAACTTGGAGGATCCCTCCAACTCGATATGACTTACGCCACAATCCTAATCTTCGTAGGACAGTTCACACGCTTATATAGAGAAACAAGGTTGGCGTTTACGGTAAGTGATGCTCTGAACCCAAATAACTATCCTGTTTGCATTGCCAATCAAGATTTAGGGAATTTTATTTTATCTATTGATGATGATTTAGATGTATGTATAGAAGAAAATTGTACAGAAAAAGAAAAAGAAGAAAACATAAGTAAAGATGTATATAGTTCTGGAGTTTGGAAAATTTATTTTGACGATGCTTCATCTTGTGAAGTAGCAGGAGCTGGAGTGTTGTTTGTGGCACCCGACAATCACTTCATCATTCCTTTTTCTTACAGATTACAGTGGGACATAGATTATACTAACAATTTTTGTGAATATGAGGCCCTAGTTTTAGGATTAGAAGCTGTCGAAAACTTAAAGATTGAGAACTTAGAAGTCTATGGTGACGTTGAACTAATCATAAAACAAATTAATTGTCAATACCAGGATAAGCACCCAAGGTTGAGATCTTATAGGCACTGTGCCTGGGATCTAATCGAAAAAAATTTCTCATCGGTTAATGTTCATTATATCCCTAGAACTAAGAATCAACGGGCGGATTCATTAGCTAAAGTGGCCTCAACCTTTGTGCCTCCAACAGTTTTCAAACTTAAATACCATATAGAGATGAGACATAGACCTTCTATACAGAGTAACATACAACATTGGTAGGTTTTCGAGGACAATGAACAAATCAGGAATTTTTTAGAAATGGTGGATGAACACATGTCGACCAAGAAAATCAAAATGATCCCACTTGGATCATGCAGGAAGGGGAAGATCTTCAGGAGTTTCAAGATAAAATTGTTAATCATCGTATGCTTATTTTGAAAAATAATCAAAACCCCAAAGGCCTGATCCCCTTAGAGAGGTTATTTAATAATGATGACATTCCTTTGAAGTCCACCTTACAGCCTCAGCCAGAAGAGGTTGAAGATTGTGATATAAGCACCAAAGAAAATCCTAGGTTGGTAAAATTGTCTAAGTACCTTCCTCCTGAAATAAAAAGTAAGTATACTAAGTTTCTTAGATAGTATAAATATGGTTTTTCTTGGTCCTATGACAAATTAATAACTTATGACACCATTATAATGGAAAACAAAATTCCTCTGAAACAAGGTGTCAAACCATTCAAGAAGAAACTCAGACAGATTAACCCTATATTGTTGCCTGTGATAGAGAAAGAAGTAAAGAATCTTCTGGATGCCAAGATAATTGTCCCACTCAAATACTTTGAGTGGGTATCTAATTTAGTTCCAGTAAGGAAGAAAAACGGTGAAATCAGACTGTGTGTAGACTTTAGGAATCTAAACAGATCATCACTCAAAGACAATTATCCATTGCCTAAAATGGATCACATTTTAGAGAAAGTAGTAGGAGCTAACAGAATGTCTATGATTGATGGATTTTCAGGCTACAATCAAATTGCATTCCATTAAGACGATAAATAGAAAATTGTGTTCACTACTCCTTGGGGTACCTTTATGTATGGAAAAATGCCTTTCGGTTTAATGAATGCAGGAGCAACTTTCCAACGAGCTATGGATATCACCTTCATCGGTGAAAGAGATAAGTTTCTTGTTATTTATCTTGATGATCTAACTATTTTTTCTAAATCTGATGCAAAACATCTATTACACCTCAAGCAAACTTTCAAAATATGTCGCAACTTTGGTTTGTCTCTGAATCCCAAGAAATCTCATTTTGCAATGCAAGAAGGTAAACTCTTGGGCCATAGAGTGTCTAGGGATGGAATTAAAATTGACCCAAAAAGGATTGAAGCAATAGATACTATTAATATTCCCAGGAATATGAAAGAAATTCAGTCATTTTTAGGGAAAATATTTTTTTTGAGAAGATTCATTCTGAATTTCGCTGAAATTGTAAAATTGATTATAGATATGCTTAAGAAGGAAAGCGAGGTAAAGTGGAAAAATGAGGCTAACACATCATTCAAACGCATTAAGAAGTTCATAGGTGAAGAACCAATACTGGCAAGTCCTGATTATTTAAGAAAATATTTCATTTTTTCATTTGCTTCTGAGCATATTATTGTAGCTGTATTGTTACAGAAGAATGATGAGGGTTTTGAGCAACCAATTGCATTCTTTAGTAAAAGTCTTACATATGCTAAGCTAAAAGATGATATATTTGAAAAGCAAGCTTATGCAATGGTGAAAGCCCTCAAATCTTTCAGAACTTATGCACTACATTCAAAGATCATTGCTTATGTACCTACCAGTTATATTAAGGATATACTGGTTCAACCCGACAATGATGGAAGGAGAGGCAAATGGTTAGCCAAAATTTAGGAGTTCGACCTGGAAGTTAAACCAACTAAGCTTATTAAAGGTCAGGGCTTGGATAAATTGTTGCCTGAATCAAATCTGAAAGCACTCGGAATAAATCATCTGCAAGAGAATGAAGGATTTTTAGAGATAGACGAACTCGATGTATCTGTGCCCACAACTAGAATTCTAGAAAAATTCTCTTGTTCAGTTTGGTACCGCGACATTGTGTCTTATTTACTGACCCTTCAGTGCCCCAGTGACCTAAACCCATCTAAAGGTAGTACATTGAATTTACACACTGTAAAATATTGTATTATAGATGATCAATTGTATTGGAAGGATCCCCTAGGGTTCTTACTGAACTGCTTAGTAGAATCTGAAAGAGAAAAAATTATAAATGAATTCCATGAAGGAGTGTGTGGAGGACACCATGCTTGGAGAGAAATGACTTATAAAATCTTAAGAGTCGGGTATTACTGGCCGAAATTATTCACTAATGTAAACACTAAAGCCAGAACTTGTAATCCTTGTCAGTTGTTTACAGGCAAGCAAAAAATTCAAGCATTACCTTTAGTTCTAGTTAAAACTGAAGCACTGTTTTAGAAATGGGGTCTTGATTTTATTGGATAAATCCATCCACAGCCGAGTTCTCAACATAAATGGATTCTGACCATGATAGACTATTTTACTAAATGGGTGGAAGCTATTCCTATGCGAAACGCAACAGACGCAGTAGTGATCAATGTTTTGGAGGAGAATATCCTATCAAGATTTGGCTTTCCTCGAAAAATAGTTACTAATAATGCTTAGGCCTTCAAATCCATGGCCATGATAAGTTTTTTCCAAAAGTATAACATTATTCTAGGACAGTCCATGACCTACTATCCACATGGCAATGGATTAGCTGAGTCATCTAACAAAATCCTTATCACTATAATTAAGAAGGTACTGACCAAAAATAATAAAGCATGGCATGTACATTTAAAATATGCTTTATGGGCTAACAGGATAGGCACAAAACGGTTAATCGAAATGTCTCCATTTTAGATGGTATATGGTGCTGACGTCATTTTACCCATAAATTTGGCGCTGCCAATAATGAAACTCTGGCAAGACTCGAAAGAAGAGCCAAATAACATTACTAGGAGGATAAATCAATTGATCAAAATTCAGCAAAATAGGGTTGAAGTAAATGAAAAACTACAAAAATATCAAGATAATATGAAAGCTTTATTCAACTAAAAAGCTAAAGATAGGGAATTTCTCCCTGGTGATTTGGTTCTCAAATGGGAAGCCAAAAAAGAGGACGATGGGAAACATGCTAAGTTTGATCAGATCTGGTGCGGACCATACAAAATTATAGCTTCTGAGGGAAAGAATGCATTCTTGTTAGAAAATATTGACGGAAAGATTCTTAACGCCCCTCTAAATGGGCGATACCTCAAGCACTCCGTGCAGTAATACGTCTCTGAACTCTCACTGTACATACCGATTTGTTTTCATGTTTTGTTTATAGTTACCTTTCTTTCTGTAAGTTTTTATTTTTACTGTAAATACAAAAAGGTCAACTAGTAAAATAAATAAATAAATAAAATAAAATAAAAATATTTATGTATATCCAAAAATGCAATAAGAAGGTTTCTAATCTACTAGAGTTCCTGACAGGTAACATGTTTATCTTATTGCAGGATACTTGCTGATAAGCCCAGAGACTTTAGATATCAAAAAGGTGACATGCATAGATACTCACGTTAAATGTTTCTCGAAACAAGTAATAAACTAACAGTCTGCTTGGCTGGAAGTATAAACAACTACCGGGGTATGAATTTCTGTCTTAAAAACTCAAGTTAAAATTTTCTAGGAGATGTTAATGAGTAAGACAATAATCTTATGTTTACTAATTCCATCACCAAAACCTTTAATCAGAGGAATGACAAGCAACTTTTAATTATCAAAAATTTTCTCTGGACAATTACAAAAAAAAAAGTTATATATATGAAAAATAAGCAATAAAAAGAGTTTAAGGAAAAGTTTCAAGAATTGAGTAAGAATCTCGTTTAAGACTGATTGTACCTACAAAAGAACATCTGAAAACTTTTTCTTTTTCCTTGTTCATGTCCAATCTATTTCTTCATAGGATTCTTGATATCATCTCATGAGCTTCATAGAGGAGAAAGGTCTCACCTTAACTTTGGAAACTCATAAACAAATCTTCGAAATGAGAAAAGGTAAAGGTTTTATAATTACCCTATCTTTATCTAAACCAGAAGTATGTCTAGGTTAATCCTAAATCTCTTAGTCATTCTAACAGGATTAAACCGATTAGTTTCGCTCAAGAAAAGTCCCTGAAAAATATAATAAGAATTCCCCTTGAGAACTTCCCTGAAATAAAATATGTTTGAAGGTCAAAAGAGGATTAGTCCATAGCAATTAAAGTGAGTTGGCAAACCTCTGTTGCAAAATTTTAAGCAGATTTTTTCTCGGGTATATTGCATACTGATTGATTTCCCCCGCTTCATGTTTTGAAAAAAGACAGATGGTGAAAGGAAATTCATAAAATGATTGCCCCCATCTAGTCCAAAAGAGATGATGAAAGGAAATTCATTAAATGATTTCCCTCTTCTCATAATTTAAATGTCAAATTACTAATTGAAGTGGTGAAAGGAAATTCAATGTGGGAAATCTGATAACTTCATTGGGGTACTAAACAGGCTCCCTGGCAGTGAAGCAATGTTTACATATTTGATAGGCTATTATACATGAATTACAAGATGCTCTGGTAACTATTTCCCTTTTTGGCTAGATCTAGATTCTAAGCTAATGGGACTCCCTAACTTAAAATATTGGAATTACTTCACCTTAATGTGAGCAAAATCAAATAAACCCTTCTAGAATGATTAAGGTTGTTTTGATTATCCTATACAAATCTGAGGTCATTTTTAGGAAAGGAAAACTATTATAAGCCTAACTCGAGATCACCGAATGATTTAGTTTTGAGAGTTTTCAAAGTTAAGGATGAAATCCTAAAATCCTGTTTTGTGATTTCTTCAGAATTTGTTTCACAGAAATGCAATAATGACTCCATTTACCCAATAAAGGCACTCGGTCTACACGTTCTCCTCGTCCCGCAAGGAGACGAGATCCCTAGATGGAGCCTATGTTGAAACATATATATTTTTCTAAATCTTAGAGTAAAATAATTTTCACTTGGATACTCACTCTCGAAATGAAGTCTTCCGATCAAATCCAAAGGTTTAAGTGTCTTAGCAAATTATGGAGCCACCTTTTTAATTAATGAATCAATCTACATAAAGGTTTTCTTTTGAATTTTCAAGAGTCAGGGTTTCGCGAAACGTGAAGGTTCGATATTGAACATCCTCGAAGTCCTGATACCTGAACTCACGAAAGTAATTAAAAGT
>JASDQU010279767.1:0-10184 GCA_032191745.1 Picea mariana
AGTTAGTTCATACCTGTAACATAAATTCCTATTACATTTGGAGGATAGGAACATACGCTCCAAAATCAGTTTGGATCTTCAATACATAAATGCTAATGCACTTTCCTCCCAGCCATTACATTAATGTTTCATATTTTGAAAAATTCACAACGTTTTCACAAAAGTGTATTTAATTGCATCTGCGCGTCCAACTGTCTCCTTGGTTTTAGGCATGCACTTGGGCTTTATACGATGCTCCTGCATCAATTAGTATTGAATCGCTAATAAGAAATGAAAATCAAATATCTTGCTAATGAATTGTATTGTAGTTGTATGTAGTTTGTAATTCGGGATGCCAAGCTCAACTGAAGGTCCAATGTTTTGCAAAGTTCGACCAACAACTTTAACCAACCAACAACTAGTTATTGGACATTCAAGATATCTTTGTCAAAGCAGCTAGTTGGTGTGGTGAGACAATCATCCACTAATGACATTGATAGCAGAAGTGTTAATGCACTGAAACTCAAAACTTAGGTTATAAGGAAAAAATTGCATTGTATATTGGCAATAAGACTTACAAAAAAGCAAAACATTGGGAAGAAATGAAAAACTTTGTTAAGAAATGAAAAATAAAACATTGGGAAGAGTGAAGCGTGAAATAAGAATTCAAATCTATTGTCTAATGGGATTACGTAGAATAAGTTTTTTTATTACTTAAAAATTTATTTTTTTGAGTTCTCTATCTTGAACATTAGAGATTGGGAAAAAAATATATTGTCAAACACAAAAACAATACCAATTCAATGATGAATCGAATGTTATAGTCCCTGCACTAGCCTTTGGCAGGGACTAATACTATTGCATAAGTCCTCCTTGGATGACATATATTGGCATTCCCAAAACTTCTTCATATGCTATATTATTAGGAGAGTAAGGGATATCAATTATTTAGCTCCTAGATTATAATATGTTTGATTTAACAAGGATATCAAGTATTAACATATCATAGAGGTAGTTGTCTTAAGAGGACTTGATCTTGATATATCTTATTTGCAATTCAGAACACTCAAGCTAACCTATCAAAACCACTGAACCATGAATGCTAGCCTTATTTCATTGAAAAGAAATAAATATAAGTTAGATGTTAACTTTATTTCATAAAAATTAAATAAAATACGAGGCTACACTACTTTTGGTTCATTGATTACAACACAATGAGGTAAGCATTATTTGAGAGGGAACCTTGGGGCCAACCCAACATAACTTGACCCACACCCCGTCTATGTAATATCAAAAGTTTGTGTTGAGGTTTGTGAGGCCAATTGGAGCATCTCTCCTCAAGTTAAGTTGATCCTAAAGAAGTGTCAACCCTAACCTACAAACATGTTGATAACACTAAGGGTGAAATGCTCAGATAGTAACATGATGTCTAATAACAAGATGATTGAAAAAAACAAAGACCAAGTGCAACCCCATTTTTACTTTATATGGAAGTGTGCTTTTCTATTTCGAAAGCATGAAAAAATCTATAATACTCAGGGCTATCAACCTAGCTTCTATTGATACAATCTCAAGACCTCAACGTGCAACACCATCGTCATATGTAGACAAAACCTAGCCACTTGAAATAACTCGTTGGTATTTTGTAAAGGGGTGGACTTCCACTCTTGCCATGTGCCTCTAGATCATGCAATGTTAAGTTATTTCTTTACGTTTGAAGAAGACAGGCTCTTAACTAATCATAAGTAGTTTTAAGTCATACTCGAATTCCTAAAGATGATTTCAACCTATATAGTATTTGTGAGAAAAAATATGTCTCATATTATTATAATTGAGGCTATAATAATAGAGTCATGTGCTTTAAATCAACATCTAATCTTAATCTTATACATTAAATCAAATATTTCCACCTATTACAATTTAACTCCTTTGATAAATATGAAAATGTAGTTACATCTAGTTATAGACGTGTACTTACATCATGCACAAAGATAATATTTTAGTTTTTTATACACGTGTACTTACATCATGCACCAAGCAAATGTTTTAGTTTTTTGCTTTTCTTTGAGTTTTTTTTTTTAAATGGGTTAAAGATAATATTTTTTTAAAAGCAAAAATGGATTGCATAGCGAACAAATTAACGCTAATCCATAATAATAACAATACAAGTGTGCATAACATCAACATGCGCAATAACTACCGCTGAAGTAAATAAATATGATGTGTAATGTGCATAATTGGGGTCGAGCGTCTCAATATGAGCGACATGTAGAAGATGGAGTGGGAAATTCTCGACATCAGGATCAAGAAGTGGATACACACCGTGATAATTACAGTGAGGATTTTGTTTGCCAGCAAGAAACGACTCTGTGATGAGATATTTTTAAGGCTTCACAACGTCAACAATTTTTATTTCGCTGAGCTCATCAAGGGGCCGACGATGAAGCTTATGACGATTGGGGAATCTGGGGCCATGAGAAAAAAGTCAAGCGAAAGACTCTTCAAGGTGCTCGACATGTACGAGACTCTATGGGACCTAATGCCTGACATCAACACCTCTTATTGCCACGAATTGCGTGTGAGAACGAGGGCACAAGCAATTATGACCTTACACATTTGCATTTATGATCCGCCTCTTCTTCGACAATAACAAGTTCATTTTCATAACCAATCAGATCACCCGCAAATATTTTTAAATAAAATAAATAATAAAAAAAACTATTTTTATAATGTCTACTTTTGGAAAACCTATTAAATTTTTAGTCAGCAGATGGATTAATATGTTGTCAATGGCATATCGAATGCTAATATACCTGTAGTGGCAAGTATAATAATAAGGTATAACAAGGGTGTTGCAGGTATAATAATAAGGTATAACAAGGGTTGCATAACAACTTAGTCCCTGCCCGATAGTAGTATGGAAAACAACGATGATTTAAAGTTATAATAATATTAAATTGTATAATTTGTGATAAGTTTCAAACAACGATGATTTAAAGTTATAATAATATTAAATTGTATAATTTGTGGTAAATTTCAAAACAATGGTGTATTAATTTGGATGTGCAGAGAACGGTTGCCTCCCAATTAAGCTTTGGAATTCCCTCTAGCAATGGTCTCCATCGACCGCTGGTGCATCTTCTTGTGGCACCATAATCTTCTTTAGCCACCTTAAACTGAAGTTGAAGCAACAATGATTTCTCCTTCATAGAACAATAAAAAAGAAAGGCTTCCAGTTATGGTTTCGATATTACATCTCAACCCTCATAATACCACAACCATCCTGCACAGACTTAACTGAAAAATAGGGAGTACTCTCTCTCCTTTTTCTACTAATTTTTCCCTTGCAGTTGCCATGATTGATGCCTTTGGCCCGTGATAAAATGATGTCTTTGGAAAGAGAAGGAAAATTAGGAATAAGTAGTAGTGAATATAACTTCTTGGGAACCAACTTCTAGTTCAGTGAAAGAGAGCGGCATGTTGCATCCTTGGAATGCACAGTCGGATGTTGTGGGTACGCAACCATGAGATCTCTGGCAAGAAGGCATGCTGTGTACTCCATTATATTTCCATTCGTTCTCGTCACCATTATAAATTCTTCATGGCCCATTAACTCTTCAGATACCCATCCGAATCCATGAGATGACATACAGTTACCCATTAATGAACGCTATAGCTGGTTGATTTCTTATACAATGAGATTGAATGCTAGTGTTGGTTGATTTCTTATACAATGATATTTTGTAGAGTGAATTCCTTAGCAGGGTTTCCAATGAAAACTATAATAATGTATGGCTTCCAATATATAACAAAAGTGATAGAATCAGATAACCATAGAATGAGATTTGTAATGGAGAGGATGAGCATATGTGACAGAGATGTTGAACCCAACCAGGTTGATACATAGGGTTGGTGGGTACCTTGTTTATTTCTAGCCTCTCAATGTCTAACATTTCATGTGTGTCTGGTAAGCCTCTAGGTTTGTCATCATCGTCACACGTCCTTCATGTCGACAATTGTCACAAACTTTAGTACCAACCATGTGGGGTTGTAATCAGTGGTTGGATTTAATTGTTATGTATGATAATTTTAAAATCTGCAGGTCATCAATAATGTCTATTTATTTATTATAACAGTTAAATTTACATACAAGTTGAAAATTGAAAATTTAGCGACGGTATGGAAAAGTGATGAGGCAGATTGCACTAGGTTCAGGGACCCCCATTATGCATCTGGAATATCAACATCCCATTGTATTTAATTCTTATAACAATTAAATTTACATACAAGTTGAAAATTGAAAATTTAGCGACAATGTGGAAAGTTGAAAGTTGAAAGGAACCACCAATTCTCCCTATATTATTATATCCCACCAGAGAGATGAGTTCCTTTAACACTCTTGTATAATAAAAGTAGTTATCCTTTTTAAGAAATTGTAATAGAAACAAATTGTTAGTGTTTGAACTCTTAGAAAAAGTGTACCATATTTTAACCAGTATTTGTTTGCAACAAAGATTTTATAAATAGTCTATAGGTTTAGAGTATTGAGGTGTTTATGGTACAACTTACAACTAGAATATATACCTATTATATTATTTGTCTTGGTTTTGAGCACCAATGCCCTACATTTTTTTTGGAAATAGTAAGTTAGAAACATGGCAAAGCATCATACATGTTTATGCAATTGAGAAGGCCATAAGGAGGTAGATCAAGCTGGTCCTATTTGAAAATATTGGTAAAGGATTCATATGGAAACAACATGTGACAAACCAAAATCTACATGAGGTAAGTAATGAATATACATTGAAAACACATTTAAACAAAATGGAAATGTATGCTTCCCTATTTCCCAACTACATTTTTGTTTAATTTTTTAATACAATATTCACATAAGCAATTGATAGGATGAAAACAACTTATTGGCAATCTTTCTATTTTTAACTTTGTGATAAATTTTATTTTCTTAAGTTTGTTCAAAGAAAAAATGTTGGAAAAACCCTTTCAAGGTAGCTTTATTAAAAGAGTATTGCTTGAAGCAAAAGGTGAGAGAGAAAGGAAGAGGAGAGCAAGACAGCTTAAGAGGAAACAAAGAAGAAGGGTAGCAACATAAAATGAAGAATTTGAAAGAAGAAACATATTTGAAGATTGAAGGTTGTTTCTGAGCCAAAGTCATCTGCAACTTTGCTTATGAGTAAGAATACATTCAATTATTGATCGAGAATTCATAGCTCACCTTTGTAACAATTTCCTAATCGAAATAAAACCCCCCACTAGATGTTGGTTTTCAAGTTTAAGTTTCCAAGGTAATTTCTATTGTTCAATGTGATTAAATGCTCTGTGATATGGATTTTCTCTCTCTTGTTGTTCTAAGTATGTTAAACAATCACTAGTATGGAATTCATTGCATGTGCACTCTATAACCCAATATGCAATAACACATTGCTTTCTATAGCAATCTCATCAGGGTATTTGTGCACTACATACAAGAATCACAGATTTCTCAAGTTGTGAATGTTGTTAATTTCATTAACGGGAATTGATGTCCAATAGCTACAACTTAATCTCCATTTGATTGTGCATGGGTGGTATCCTCTATCAATGGATAGTTCTATTGGAGCACTAGTTAAATGTTGTGCATTTGTTTATTAGCTACATCACTAAGACCGATTACCCATAACATTTCCTTAAATCATTGCTTTCATAGAATTGTTGGATTTAGCATTTGCATGCACTTACAACAATGGTTAATCAATTAACACATTAAGCTGATTTTGCTTGGTTCGAGGAAGTGTGAAAGACAATAGCAATATTAGCTATTATTGTTATATATAGGGATATATTATAACAATTCTACTAGGGTTACTACCAATTAATAAGTGGTATTATAATCATAGCCGAAGCAGGGTATAATAAGAATTACATATGGATAAGGGTTAATTATAACTATATTAATTCGCTATTAGCTATATTTCAATAAGATCCAATAAACAATATTCAAAAGAGATTTGGGTGCCTTATCGTCATCCAAATCACAAGAGTCGTTATGACCAACAACAAGGTCAAGGGGAATCTAAACAATGTTCTTCTTACCAACGACTAAACTACAACATTAAAAAATAATGAAAACAAAATCGACAACTTCTATGGAAGACTAAAATAAGAAATCCTATCCGAACAATCAATCATCAAACAGTTCCAGTGAAAGTAGATTTGGGATGAATCACTTCCAAAAAGATGCAGCATATTACTTCAGGAATTCAAAAATTATATCGTTTTGTTTCTTCAAGTGTCACACTTACAAAACAAAAGATCATGAGAAGTTAGATTGAGTTAGAACAAGAGATAGGTCCTTCTCTAATCATGCTTTGAGGACAAAACATTTTTAAGGGGAAGGCAATGTAACATACAAAATATATAAATATYAAGTGATAWTAATCATAAATAATAATAATAATAATAAKAAATAGTTATTAATTKYATARGGGAYRCATCCTTTCATGGATGGTCACCATATGTKCCTTTAGGTTMTCTATATATTTGRCACTCTCATTGTACATMTATTCATCRTATATTATCTATTTTATCTCATTATATATATTCTTATTCAATATATTTATTGTCCAGTATGGATTACAATTATTCATTCCATTTATGATGGATGTCTTTTGTAAGAACCAGATTGGTTCTTTGCATTAGTTAATTCAAAAACTAAGTCGTTCCAATGAAAGTAGATTTGGGATGGATCACTTCCAAAAAGATGCAACATATTACTTCAGGAATTCAAAAATTATATCGTTTTGTTTCTTCAAGTGTCACAATTACAAAACAAAATATCATGAGAAGTCAATTCGATTTAGACCAAGAGATAGGTCCTTCTCTAATCATGCTTTGAGAACAAAATGTTTTTAAGGGGAAGGAAATGTAACATACAAAATATATAAATATTAAGTGATAATAATCATAAATAATAATAATAATAAATAGTTATTAATTGTATAAGGGACGCATCCTTTCATGGATGGTCACTATATGTGCCTTTAGGTTCTCTATATATTTGGCACTCTCATTGTACATCTATTCATCATATATTATCTATTTGATCTCATTATATATATTCTTATTCAATATATTTATTGTCTAGTATGGATTACAGTTATTCATTCCATTTATGATGGATGTTCGTCGTAAGAACCATATTGGTTCTTTAAACTATTATAGCCCTTAAAACCACACAATTAATTTCACTATTGTTGATCCATGAAGCACCATGTGCATTCAATGTTCCATATCAACTCAGAGTTATTGTTTTCACATTAATGTCATGCTTTTGCCAATTGTACGGGTGCACTGACTAACATGATATAGGAATATGAATATGTTCACATTGTTTTAAAATTCTAAAGGACCTGCTAAATTTATAACCTACACCAAACTTTTGAAAAGAGAAAATAATCGAATAAGTTTTAAACATCCGAAAATTAGAAAAATGGTCAAGTGAAGAAAATTTTATTCGATGTTGTTAAAGTTTCCAAATAACCAGAAATGAGAAATCATGTTGTGCATATCTATTTCATGTCAAAGAGAGACAAATGGTGATAACTATAGAGCTTGGATGAAGTCATTACAGTACAACAAAAAATTGAAAATATACAGAAATACATACATAAGTGTTTTCCTTAGTAAAAAAAGAGTTTTATTGTACTCCAAACATAGATTTCTATCAATTATCTCACAACTTTTAAAAGAGATCTACATGAAAATAAATATACACAAGTTGTTTGCTTCAGTTTGATTTTGCTTACAAATAGAAGCCAATCAATAATCCCAAAGGATATAACATATTATTGTAATACATAACCGTGCAAGGATATAACACAATGCCCACTGAATGAAGGAATAAATGTGCTACAGTGAAACAATTTTTTTTATAACGTGTAGACTTCGGGAAATGAGAAAATGAACCATTATCATGTCCAATCCTAGAAATCTAAGACTCTAACATGCACAAGGCAACCTATGTATCTTGACATGACTATTTATGTACAATATCTTGCATGTCCACATTTTTTTCCCATAACAAAACTTGCTCTCCATGTGTCTCAGCTATGTATTGCATGTCATTAAATTGTTCCAAGAGTTGATAGAAGCTACATGCATTAAAAATTTGCTGGCATCCAAGTAGAAACCTTCCCCCATCGCCTCTGTTCCTTGTGGGGTTGCTTCAATGCCTGCTCTCATGCAAAAAGAAGGTAGTACTCAGACTGGAATATCAACATCCCATTGCATTTAATTCTTATAACAGATAAATTTACATACAAGTTGAAAATTGAAAATTTAGCGAGAGTGTGAAAAGTTGAAAGTTGAAAGGAACCTCCAATTCTCCCTATATTATTATCTCCCACCATAGAGACGAGTTCCTTTAACACTCTTATATAATAAAAGTAGTTATCCTTTTTAATAAATTGTAATAGAAAGAAATTGTTAGTGTTTGAACCCTTAGAAAATGTGTACCATATTTTAACAAGTATTTGTTTGCACCAAAGATTTCATAAATAGTCTACAGGTTTACAGTGTTAAGGTTTTTATGGTACAACTTACAACTAGAATGTATACCTGTTATATTATTTGTCTTGGTTGTGAGCACCAACGCCATGCATTTTTGTTGGAAATAGTAAGTTGGAAATAGGGCTAGGCATCATACATGTTGATGCGATTGATAAGGCCATAAGAAGGTAGATCAAGCTTGTCCCATTTGAAAAGTTTGGTAAAGGATTCATATGGAAACAACATGTGACAAACCAAAATCTACATGAGGCAAATAATGAATATACAGTGAAAATGCATTTAAACAAAATGGAAATGTATGCTTGCCTATTTCCTAGCTAGATTTTTGTTTCATTTTTTAATACAATATTCACATAATCAATTGATAGGATGAAAATGAGTTATTGATAGTTGGCAGTTATGTAAATCAACATAGATAAGGATGACAATGCATACACTGATGTCTAGTTAATTCTTATAACAGTTAAATTTACATACAAGTTTAAAATTTAAAATTTAGTGAGAGTGTGGAAAGGCGATGAGGCAGATTGCACTAGGTTCGGGGATCCCCATTGTGCATATGGAATATCAACATCCCATTGTATTTAATTCTTATAATAGTTAAATTTACGTACAAACTGAAAATTGAAAATTTAGCGACAATGTGGAAAGGGGATGAGGTAGATTGCACTAGGTTCAGGGACCCCATTATGCATCTGGAATATCAACACCCCATTGATCTCCTGGAAGGGCGAGGACAGGTGTCGTATATTCAACATTATATTCAACAACCAGGGCCTCTTCATCTTCGTGCTCCTTAGCTAAAGGTGGTGTTTATAAACACCAAAAGAGAGAAAAAATATAGAGTTACCGAGCTCATTTCTTGGGAGACTTAGGCTCCTTAGAAGCAGTCTTCTCTGCACACTTATTGGGCAAAAGAACCTGGTGAATGTTGGGCAACACTCCTCCATGGGCGATAATCACACCCATCAACAACTTTCCGAGCTCATCATCGTTCCTTATAGCCAAAAGGACATGCCTTGGAATAATCTTGTTCTTCTTGTTATCCTTTCCCGCATTTCGAGCCAATTCAAGAACCTGCACGAAAAATCAACACCAAAAAATTAAAAGGAGATCCTGCGATTGGAATCCTAGGGCACAAACCCTAACACTTCAATTTCCGAGGAACAAAAATCGCACAAGAAAGTTGAAGAGTATAACAAAACCAATGAATATGATTGGGTTTTTTGTGACAGTCTGATTTACCATGTCATAACGATGGCTCTTTCCTCATTAATTCCTTCGCACAAATACTGATACCAGTTTTTGGGGACAACAAATGACCAACTACGTAAAGCAAGACATTGAACCGCTTGTTCACGTCTCATGCATTCGTGGAGATTCAAGAGTATGTTTGTGATCTCCTTGGTAGGAAAGTTGGGAAAGGGCTATTGGGTGGGAAAAAGCGCAATCCTTGGATGCACCGTGTTAGGTAACTTATAGTAGTGACTTCTCTGTTTAATTTGTTATGAATATAAGGTAAGCTTACTAGTATCCAAGGATCATGTATACAACATGGCTTATCACTCTTAAGCTATAACCAATAGCTACACATCCTCTTAATGGGATTAATACTCTGCTTAGTAATGTATAATATGTAA
>JASDQU010279770.1:0-14784 GCA_032191745.1 Picea mariana
TCCATGGTTATCTCTTTCTGTTATCTGTTGCATACACACATATAAACACATCTAAAAGGTATATCAACAAAGTGTTTGACGAAATACCTCACTCAGAAAAAGTTTTAAAAAGACACCAAAATAGTGATGATCCTTGCATAATGGCTTGGGATCATTACAATACTCTTGTAGCTCATTCATTCATCAAGGAAGAGTACATAAACATTTCTCTCAAGTACTAGAGAAGACTACAATAATACATCACTTGAAAAAATATGGAGTTCCTAATCATTCATACACATGAATATGCCTAAATATTTGTGAGAAGGATTACGAATAAGAACAAATCCAAGAAACACCCCAACTCTCTTGATGACCAATCGGACTAAGAGTGCAATAATCCAAAGAATGGAACAAATGCAAATAAGAAATAAACTTGTCACACTTTGGACACAATTTCTCAATTTGATAAAGTGGTGCAACACTTATAAGACATTCCTCAACACCTACAAATGAAGGAAACAAAGGTCAACTCTAACAAAGGAAATAAGAAATATAAAGTGGTGCAACACTTATAAGACATTTAACCAGCATAATAGACATTGATGATTTTGTAAATATATTTTGGTGTAACTCACAAAAAAATAAAACTACGATAACGATAAGAAGATTGTAACCTATGCACCTGAATTTTCCAACACCATTCTTCTCATAATGCACATAGA
The DNA here is from genome assembly GCA_032191745.1 of Picea mariana. Classification (NCBI taxonomy): domain Eukaryota; kingdom Viridiplantae; phylum Streptophyta; class Pinopsida; order Pinales; family Pinaceae; genus Picea; species Picea mariana. Next base: position 705 of record JASDQU010279770.1, read on the forward strand.
ATCATCTCCTTCATTAAACACAATTCAACTGGAGTAAGAAAGATAACATCAATTCCACAGTAAAATGGGGGTTCATTAACAACCTCTCCATGTTATGTTTCATAACTATAATTAGAGAATTTTGAGTCTCATGGCCAATACATAATGACAGAAGCTCAAAACCCAAGCTCACCCACATCCTTACAACATTGGATGGCTCCAAATTGAGAAGGAGAACTACATCACCAAGGAATGTATATTTCAATCCTCGGAAAACACCAGGTAACATGTGGTCACATCACACCTTTGAATATCTACAATGATGTATTATTAGGAAACCCTACTTGTGAGAGAAACATGGGGTCTATTATCATGACCTTGGAGCATCAACATTGAGTAAATCAAGGGTAGATTGTTCTATGTTTTCAAGGTAAATTGAAAACTAAATCTCTTTTTGGTTTCAACCACATACTTTTATAATTTAGTCAATCACTCTTTGTGGTTTCAACCACATACTTCCATAAGTTAGTCAATCACACATGTAAATGGCTTATGTGGACTACCTAACCAATGTATTGTATGAAGCTATCATGACTAAACTAATATCCACCACTAACACCCCAAAATTTTATTGCACTTCTTGAGGTTCATAGTGGCAATTAGTAGGAACTTTCATTACATTTCAACAAAAAATCAACTAAGAAGCGATTCCTCTTAAGCCCCCACTACTATTTACTATGTAGGAGGACCTCACTAGTGTTGCGACAAAACTATAAAACTTCTTCTTCAATATAGTTTTCAATTGTTCTACCTAAGATGCCCCAAACATGCTACAACCTAGTTCATTATGAAATTATTCGCGCTTGATCCCATTGACATTTTGGACAAGATTAACATGGAATTTTCCTTAGATGGGGCTATCTCTTAGTTCACATTACATATATCACTATCTCATTAGAGTAGGAACTCAACTAGTATATTAAAATTGGATTAGAAGCTTACCTCCATGCTAGATATTCCATTGCTAGTTGTGCACTCATCCAGATCTAGGGAACCTAGTGTGATGCAACACAACCACGTGGTAGTCTACCATTACTAACAACCTATATGAATATCATTGACATAAATCATATTACTCATGAAATTTATATTCCTAAACAAATCAAACATATAATTTAAATGTTGAGCTCTTATAGCCTTACAATCCTCCTTTGCTTGAGCAAAGCACAACTTCGTTGGATCCTCAAATTGACATTGATCATAAGTTCAATACACTAGATCCTTTTGACCAAGAAATAGATCAAATGACTCGACACACATACAAAAGGCTATATAAATATTCTACAATGTTAAATTGAGTTAGTTCCTTGCAAAGTCCAAGTATTTCAAATTTGAGCAAGTGAGGAAAATAATTTCTTTGTGGATAACACACTAAAATTTTATGCATCAACATTAACTTCCATTGCCTACATGAAAAAAATTTCTACTTCCAATGCAATGGAGACCATTTTTACCTAGGGAAAGGGACTCTTGATCCATGCATTGACCTAATTCTTGTTTGCGATAGATATTCATAATCTATAAATGCGATTAAATGGGTACTTGCAACGATATTTGTCACAAGTTTTTTTATTCCTTGTCGTGACCATCTCAACTATGATTCACACCTAATCTACAATATGTGATTGATCCTTATTCAACAAGTCATCTATGTGGAATCAACACCCGATCAACATGTAGTATTCTATTGTGACAACTCAACTCCAAATTCATTGACATCATCAATGGGATCTCATAGTGGACCGAGGTGACGTGTCCACTAGCTCTAATGATTAAAGTTTATTGTATTATAATCATTAATGCCTCTAACAACTAACATATTCTCAAAAACACTAATATTTTTTTATTCCTTTTGTTAGCATGAAAATCATCTCATTGATGGTAGATTTACATTATAAATATATAATTCTAATCATTGTAAATCATCATGAAATTATACTATGTTAAACAAAGTTTCGCAATGATATCTTTCATGTGACAAAGCTCTATCATAGTTTCATTATAGCTAGAGACATAACAAGTTCATGTCATTGCTTCGATCCTTGCTATTTATTGTAGCTCATCCATTTATATTGGAATATATGTATATTTGAGCCAAATATGGGTCACATTGAGTTTGGTCTCTTTTGGCTCTATTATCTCTTTTTTCCTTTACCAATTTACATCACACTTTATCCCTTAAGTATCATAACTCTACAAACCCCTTCTATACGCTTATGTAACATCAAAACACTTGTTAATTCCTTATTGGTTTGGAATGGTTGAGTTTCTATTTATAACAACTCACTGTCCATTGTGACTTACTTAGAGGATATTTTGCATGCATCACATAGAACATCTTTCAACATCTATTCTTTGCAATAAAAAAACTATAGGGATTCAACTATTCCCTAATAACTCTAAACTACAAATGTAAACACAAATCTTTTTAGAGGGAGTTGTGAACTCTAACCTACAACTTACATAATGAAAATTGGATGTTTTGAAAATAGGAACATGGCTCATAAGGCTATATACATGGTCATAGGAGGAAAATATTATGTTAGGACCTATAGGAGGCTTTTAGGCCTTCAAGGATAATCATAACTACTCATACCACCACACATGACCTCTTACTAGTCTTCTAGTCACTTGAAATAATGACGATGATATGGGGCCACTTGCATGGACCATGAAAAGCAAGCATATTAACAAGACAATATCAACAAATTTCTCTCGGTGCATAGATTTTATGTGACTAATGTCATTGTTGTGTATGACAGGATCCATAGGAGGCCATGTAGATATTACATGGATGATGCAAACCTACTAAATCAACAAGAGGAAAGTGGGTGGCCATAGAATCAAATATAGAATATGCAGATACAATAAAGGTAAGAAGACAAATTAACCTCAACCAAAGTAGGATGTTTTTTATGAATTGACAAATGCTACAACATAGACGGGATAAAGTTATATAAACTATGGTTTTTTTATTTTTTTATTTTTTTTCCGAATACAAAACATGATATCAATATTTCAAATATATGAGTAAAGTGAGGTTTTGTGTTGGATAACATATTGGTTGAAATGATATAATTGGTGTACTTAAAATCATTGACTATGTTGTGTATTATATTGGCCAGACCAGGCCATGGCAATAGATCGTTTCATATCAAATAAGGACACAATGTATGTCGCACGACATCAGGTAATCAAATTTTGACTTAACTTATGAATCATTTTTTGATACGTCCATCCCTTTTCACAGTATTATTAAAATTTATAGTGTATTATCCAATCTTGAAATAAATTAATGCATGTTGTTGATTATTTCAGATGGAGATTGGAGCAAGTGCACATCCTAAGTGTTCAACTAACAAAAGAAAAAAAAACATATGTAGGTGGGCATGTACCTAAAACTGTTAAATCACAAAGAACACAATGGGTAGAAGAGGATATGACAACAGATCCTCCACACACAAAAAATAATTGTACTAAAGAAGAGGTTGGTCAAGACTATAGTACATGGGATGAATACTTTGAGAAAATTGTTGTTTGTGGATTTTCTTTATGTCGTGGAAAGAAACAATTCAAACGAGCAATTGTACAAAGACATTACATATATGATGAGCTTCCAGTGGGTAGTATGTCTCCTACAATAAATTCAATCCAATAGGAATTGTGGTAAGGAATTTTCTAATTTGATATAAATAATAGGTATACTTCTTTTAAACATTGTTTTATATTATTTAAATACTTTTTTTTTTCTTAATGGATGCTTGCAGGGTAAAGTTATTGGTTTAAAGTATCCTGGATCATTGACTTCCATCCTAGAAGACAATGGTCATTTATAATATGATACATCTAACAAAAATATGTGCCAATATACCAACTTGGACGGTGAGGAATTGATGAAAACAGGTAACAGAACAAGAACTAGTTTAAAGATGCATACTTTGCTTAATGACAAGGGGAAGGTGGACTACATACCATATGAGAATGAATGTGATGGAGATGATGAATTTCCCCTAGGTTTGAGATCAAAGCACAAAGAGACATTTGACCATCGACTATATTGTTCTTGGCATAGTGATCAACAACTACCTAGCATGTACAAGGTGTTTCAATTTTGGGGTTACAACTACATGATACAGCCCTCCAATATTCATGGAGTGAATCTAGGCCTCTTTATTGTCGAAAATGTACATGTGGGATCTAAACATAGAAACAATTCACAACAAACCACTAGGATATTAATTCCATATTATGGCCTGTCATATTATAGTAGTGAATGGAGAAGGCTAGCAAAATATAAGCCTAACATGTCAACATATGGTCTAAATTTGAATATGTATACACATAGTATCCAATTGGAAAGTGGAAAATAAATGAATAGAGGCCATCTTATGTATATATATGGATATGCACACACACACAAAAATATTGTAGGATTTATAAATAGTAGTAAGGGAAGGGACCCTATAGTAAGACCGAATTGCCAATTTGTTGAGGTTATAAATGATAAATATGGAGATATGGAAAGAGAGGTTGATAGAGTGATAATGGTTGAGGCTATTATGGAACTTACCACTGGGTATGAGTTATTGATTGATTACCCCTTCTTAAAACACACTCATGTGCGAAAGAAAAGGGAAGAACGAGGTCTCCCTATGTATGTTCTTAAGGGAATAAAACCAAAGAATAATAAATGAGCATGGATTTATGTTTTATAATTTGTGTTGTCAAAATTGTGTTTTATTCAAATCATTGTATAAATAAAGCAGTCTATAAAATAATGTTCCATTATTAAATTGATGTATATATATTCATACCTTTTATATTTTAATTTGTTAAGCCATATTTGATTATATTTCTTTGAAATTGATACATTTATGATTTATCCAATTGTTTCCAAACATTAAATAATGGTTGCATTTGTTGATATGTAGAAGATGATGATGAAAGAACGACTACTAATACCCAAGATCCAACTGGGCTGTTAAGATTTGTACGAGATGATCCAAACCATCCTTTAATTCATACCAAGGAGAAAAGAGCACATTTAAAGAGAATTCCACTACCTGATAAATTTGAACAACTGATGAGATTAGCATACGCTGATGACATACCACTGAGCCTTACTGATGATGATCACAATAGTGAACATGCAGTGCGTGAAGAAGGATTGAATGCAATGCTTATAGGTTTCTTTAGGGATGGAAAAAATGATGACAACAATGATCATATGGATGAAATTAACGATGACAGCGGGGGTAATTACCACCAACAAAATGTTGATGATAACAACCTGAAAGACTCCATCAAGAAAGCATAAAAGACACCCATGTTCAAATTGGGTGAAAGTAGAACCTCAAAACTGGCATGCACATTAATATTATTAGAAATCAAGTCACTATTTGGTTGGTTAGACAAAGGATTCACCAGCCTACTGAAGTGAGTTGAAGTCTATTTCTTACAATGCATTGCTAATTGGTGTACACAATTCGTTTATGAACAATCCTAATATAGATTGAAATATCAAGCATGTTCATCATAAGTCAAACATTCAATTGATCTAATCTTTGGCAATCTTACAAGGCACTAAACACCAAAATATTTCCTAAAGAGAATGTGTTTCCATCAACTTGTAGAGAGGTGTGTCAGTGGTTGGTTGAGTTTGGGATTGAATATAAGAAAATTCATTCATGTAAAAATGATTTCATTTTATACAAAGATGAATATCAAGACAAGGTAGAATGTATGCAAATAGAAAAGATATCATACATATGTACAAGGTCCTACAGTTCCAAAGAAGGTTTTACGTCACATGCCAATTATACCTAGACACTAACGAATGTTTCGTTGCAAGTCACTTGCATGATTGATGAACTGGTATGCAAAGAATAGGACTAAATATGGATTCATGTGAATTCTGGCCGACTCCAAAGCATTGAAACATATAGAGGAGAAATGGCTAAGAAAATTCAAAGATGAAACCCATATTATCTGGTTTGGTCTTGCAATTTATGGAGTGTGCCCATTCTCTTTCATGAGCTCAAATTATAGTGTTTGGCTAGTTGGATTGATAGAATATAATACTCCCCCATGGATTAGTGTTAGAAAGGAGCACCTTATGACGACTCTCGTTGTTCTAGGAAAGCATCAAGTTAAAAACATGGATGTTTATCTTGCGCATTTTATTGAGGAGATGCAACTACTTATATGGAAAGGCATAATAATGTATGACACATCACTTCCTCCATCAAATAGGTCCTTAATGTTGTATGGTGTGCTATGTTGGACTATTCACGATTTCCCAGTACTTGGTGTTTATTCTGGTAAGATACACATTTTTATGTTTTTACACTAATAATTTATTTTAATCCCAACTTTCATACTTAGTTTTATACTATTATTTTGATGTTATTAACCTTACTTATTGAATTGCATGGCTTCAAACAAAGGGGATAATTCCATGTCCAAGATGTGAAGAACAATTTCGAGGGTGATATTCTAAAGATCTACATCAGTTTATTCATGCAAACAACATGGTTTTTCTACCACCAGATCATAGGTTTAGAAACCGTCATAAGAATCAATTTGATGGAAAAGTTGAAAATAGAGGCCCTCTTATGATTATGGGTCCAACTGATTGGATTAAGAAGTATGAGGATGCTGAATTGAAAGCTTGGCATGATTTTTTTATGGGGGTGATTCTATTGAAGAACCAAAACAAGTTGTAATTAAGATGCCAGAAGGGATGAAAATGAAATCCATATTTTATGAGCTCCCTTAATGGAAGGATCTATTAATATATCACCTATTAGATCCTATGCACATCTTCAAAAATGTCCTAGATTCAATATTTTGACATATATCAGGGAAATAGAAGGACACCTTGTTTCCGAGGAGAGATATTTCTCTTTCATGTACCAAATTAGATAGAAAATATTTGTGGCCAAACAGGGAAAATGAAACATATGCAGAAGCTCCATGGATTTTGAAAAAGAAAGAGATAGACCAAGTAAAATATTTCATACATTCAATAAGGACACCTAATGGATATGGGTCACCATTGGTTAAATCTTTTACAGTTGATGGACATATAACATGATTTAAAACACATGATTTTCATAATTTTATGACGATATTGTATATCATCATTTAACTTTTATTGGTAAAATTGATTAGGTACTAAATACATTCTGATATTCTATTATGTGACAAAAATAACTAATGACCTTTCATAAATGTGTTTGAAAACATATCATGCCATTGGAAATTAGGGGGGATTCATGTCTTACTATTGAATTGAGGAATGGCATAAGTCAATTTTCAACATATGCAAGGTATGTGGTATGGAATGTTCCTGTTTGAGAGACATATAGATATTGTATTTCATTTTAATTTTTGCCGAAAGGTTCATACTAATTTACTATTCTTATATTAGGTAGGTGACATCCAAGGAGATCCACGATTGTGAAGTGCCAAAATGGAAGAAGGAAGTTGCATAAATTGTATGTGTATTTGAGAAGGAGGTCCCTACAAGTTTCATGGACCTACAAGTCAATTTACTTATACCCCTAGTCGATGACATTGAATTGGCAGGTGTCATATCAACGAGGTGGATGTTTTTCTTTGAGAGGTATATGAAAACTCTAAAAATATATGTCCCACAAAAGGCACATCTAGAGTGTTGCATGGCTGAAGGGTATGTATTGAATGAAGCATTTTTCTTCCTATGTGAATTCCTTGGTAAGGATTGCGAAGATGGGCCATGCTTCTCGGATGAAGAACGAGCACCATATATTATTAATGGAGAAAAACCATAATCTAATGGTGTTCAAGTAGAAATTAGTAAGTAAACTCATTATCATTGTGGTTGTTTTTATTGCAACCATTAATTTACTCTGTAATTTATTTGTCAAATTAACAAAATGGCCTTTGACGTTTGAAATAAACATGTTGACATGTAATAGGTGTAGACAAAAGTGCTATACTCGAAAATTTCATTCGATTCCACATGGAATTCATGAACAAATGGATTGATTTGTATGATAAAAATAGAGAAAAGTGTTAGAAGCAAGGAGACAATTTAAGAGATCGAACCCAACGAATACCCCATTTCCTACTGATCTGCAAGGGGAATGTGGCAAAGATTGCACACTAGAATGGGTTACTAAACAAATTCAAAATCAAATAGAAGATGCATGTATAGATTCAAACATAACATAAGATGAAATCAACATGTATAGAGGATATGGAAGAAAGGTACAGTTGGAATTTTACAAAATGTTGTTTCCTTATAGTTTTAACACTATCAACTATTTTAATATTCATCATTATAATAGTTTTAACTGAAATAAATGGCCTTCCATAGGCAAGGAAATATCCAACAATGTGATCATATGGTCGACATTATTGTGTAGAACGTGTAGATGTAAAGAGACGATCCTTCGGTTGTGGCATTGTGGTTGAATTCAAGCAATCCAGTTGATCAAGCTCAAAAGATAAGAATATTATTGAAGGAAATCTACAATATGTTGGGAAAATACAATAAATTATTGAGTTGGATTACCACTCTTTTAAACAAGGATGATTTTAAGGATGGAAATTTATTTTAAAATGTAGAAACCTCGACGAATCTTACTAATCCTTCATATGCCAACTATAAATGTTTGGCAATATTTTTGTAAAATATTCAAATTTCTAAGGATTTTATATGGTTTTTATAGAATTTTGGCGATTTTTAAGGTAAAATAATTTTATCCTATAGAATTTGGGTGAATCATTTTTAAAATAGCGAATCTCATTTTTGGAAAAACCATGGAAAAGTAGCCAATGAGCAAAATTTAGCCTCTAAAATCATCGTTGCTTTTAAATGTTGTATTTTTAAGTGTAGATGGTATGAAGCATTTGAGAGGACACTGAGACATGATACCCATAGTGGATTGTTTTCTATATATTCCTCAATGTTCCTACCGGAGGATAAGGAGTCTTATGTTCTACCAATTCATTGTGAGCATGTATTTATTTAACTCACACAAGAAGTGATAGTGATCAATAATATATTAATACATTGTTTATTGCGAATATATACATGTGTTTATTAATCAATAAAACTGTTATAACATACATCTAATATATGTATGTACTCGTTCATGTGCAAGTATTTTTCTATGAAGATATTCTGGACCGAAAATGGATGTTTATCATACATTATGATCCAAGATTAAGGCATGTATTTGATGATTCATTAGTGGATATTGAGAAAAACAATGATGGCCAACAAAATGAGAGAGAGGGATTAGAGAACACCAAATAAATTGACATCCATGATGATGCTGAAGACAGTTATGTTCAAGCATAAGAAGACAACAATATAGAGTTAGAAGAGGAGTCATGGTACGGTATGATCATGCATGATGCTTAGGAGCATGAGGCTCCTAGGATAATGATCAGAGGGAAGTCTTCGAAGATGGGTTTTGTTATCACTCCGTAAACTTCGTTCGGCTGAGAAATGAATGACAAAGGCAAGCTACAAACCAACTTTGAGGCCTGAAACTAGCCTTCTGGACCTGGAGAGGGCTCTCTCTGGAGACTTCGTCTCTTTACGGGATATAACTTTGAACTATGGGCTAGAATTAACACTTTGAAACAATGTTTTCTGGTTCTATTGGTGAAAGAAAGAAAGACTTTGGGCTATAGGCTCGATTTAAGGAAACGCCATAAAGAAATGACTCAGGGACTGAACTCAAGAGGATAAAGGCTAAATGAGCAACAGTCTTCCATTAAAATCATTGTGTGTGGTGACAGAAGAACACATGAAGCAACTCAGAGCACCACCGGGGATGAATTCATAGTGAACTTAGAAGAAAAATGGTTTGTCTAAATGACGCGAATCTAGAGCATTGCGAGGTGAATTCTAGATTCGAAATTACGTTATGATTTAGACATAAATTACAGATATGAATATAAAGAACACAGGAAAGAACATATGCAAAGAAAGAATAAAATACATCAAACTTCCATAGTTAGAATATTTTCATCAAAGCTTCAAGACTTTTGCATTAAGTTTCAATCGGATAAAAAAAACTACAATCAATAGATATTGTCTACACTGTTTTGCCAACCAACCTGGCTTACATTTAAAAGATAGAATATATAGGCAAAGGCATGCCTCTTGGGATACCCTGCGTTCTAACTACCATCCATAGAAACTAGGTTTTGACTACATTCTGTCAGATGACTCTTTGAATGACCTTTTGCTAAAAATAGAATTGGATGAAATTGACAACATCATAGCCGCTTGTCTTTGCCGCAAAGTTTCTGTCATCAAGAAGATCTCGTCGTTAGAAAATGAGGTGTCGATGCTTTCCTATGATAGGGAATATGGATGGTCAAGTGTTATTTCAGATTCCTATCACATATTGTAATGACCGTGACCTTTTCCGCGAGATCGTTTGCTGGTCCCTGCATGTGGTGGGTGACTGCAGATCATTGCAGGTGCTTCCAAAATGATGACCTCGACTAGGGAAAAATGCCTCTTCTTCAAACTGTCGTACTTCTAACATACACTTGTCCTTCAATATGATATTTCATCACTATGCGTCGTATGTTTTTTGCGTGGGTATATGTCAGAGTCTAAGTCCACACCGCATATGAGGAGACAAAAAACGGGGTCGATCAATCATGCATCTGGTCTCGTTTGCAGTTTGGATACTTGAAGCTTTCTCCTGAGAGACCATTTTCACCTTTTCAGGTTCATCATTTGCCTTTGCAGAACCTCGTTCCCTTTCAACTTCTTCTGTGCTCTGGATAGAGCCGCATAGACTTTCTCCATGGACGATTCACATTCCTTGAAGCGTTTCACATTCCTTTCCTCTGATGCCCTTTGTGTTTCACGCAATTGTATGATCATATCCTGTGCTTCCCCGAGCTGTCTCTTTAGCCAAGTCATGCTTCCATCGTGACCTTGTGATGCTAATACTTTGAGGGTCTTTGCAACTAACTACTGTCTCAACTCTCTTTTTTCCTGGTATAGCTCAACAATAGAGAGCTATGCTTGTTTTAGCTACTGCAACGATTCACAAACATCTGCGCTTTTGCTGTCTGTCCTCCTTATTCTTCCCCAACTTTCTCAATTTGTGCCTTTGACTGGATCTAACTGAATAGTGCACATGAGTAACTCTTCGACGATTGAATTTGCGTGCGACTCACTCGAGACTTGGGTCTCTCCGGCCTCCTTATTTTTCCTTGACCTATCCATTCTCTGGGGTATTTGCTGTTGGGGGGATAGGGATTCCAATGTCCTTCCTTCCTCCATAACTCTTCTTGATTCACCCTCTACGTGGCGCGGTGTTACCCTTTCAACGGATAGAAGGATATATCCTTTTGGATCCTTTTGAATGCATGCTGCAAGTAGAAATGAATCCCAGTTATTTCCCAGTCGCCTTAACTCCTCCACCAACGACAATTTAATCCGTGGGACGTGTGATATTTTCCTCTTTGGCTGATTTGTTTCATCTTGGGCATTGTACGCAATTTTTCGGAGACTTTGGTATAGGAAAAAGGGAAGATTTAACGGTCTCCTCCCTGTGAAGTGCATCAACAATCTAATGTGGTGTGGATATATTCTGTCAAAACTTCCTTCATAGGTGAAATATTTCTGAATCACCTTCATGAGTTTCCGAAAGGGCCCCTGCAAATATCTACTTGGAATGCCCATTTTGACCTTCCCACCTAAGTAGTCTTGCTTGGTGAAGCCTTCGTAACACTGCATATCCAAAGGCATGCCTTTAAACCACCTCTCACCACACGAAGGGATCTCTTTTGTGGTTGACAGAGTTTCCTCTTTCACTTGGAAAGCGACACCTGCAATTACCGCACAGGACCCATCGAACCTGAGTGTGAACTGCTCTGCTAGTTTTGTGTTGAAACCTTGGATTTTTCTACAAAATGCCATGCATCCGACCTGCTCAAAAGACACCCTAACCTCTGAATATTCATTGATCAATGTCAAGCTTTGAGGCTCGGGCCAAACATTTCTGCCACTTTGCACACCTTTTCTTATGCTCTGGGATGTCATCATGGCGCAATGCGTATCGGTCCTATGCACGATGGAATTTGTGCGGACCAAAGGTGGTAATCTCAATTGACTTGAGACTGCGAGAAGAATTTCAGGGGATGTGTAAACTTGAATGATGATCAAAATGCATGTAGAGCGCTCAAAATTTATAATCGGGCGGGCGGGATATGGGAACGTGCCGGGGAACACTGATTTCATGGAGAATGGATGTTTCATAGTGAGGTTGTAGATTTTCACAGTACATCTGCACGATAGGTACACTTCAGAGTGTGCAAAGTACAACTGATATGAGTTGCAGGGCATATGTGATACGAGCACCGTGATTTTTCATTCTCTCTGGCTTCATTATGAGCTGATGATGGTCACTTCGTCCGCCAATGAATTCTACTCAATAAATTTCCTCGACTCTAGGCATGTAAGACCTTCTCTTCTGACAGGATCCGACTCTTCGGGAATATATCTTTACCCTTTACACATGTTTTGGTTCTGACATCCCTTCCCGGATCCAAAGGCCAATCGACCACTTGTTGACTTCGACCCATTTTATCTTTGGTACCTGAACTCAAATGCTTTGATACACAGACTCTGACTCGACTAAGACTGACTTTAAATGAAAACAAAAATGACGATGCTAACAACTGGCTCCAACAGGGATTACTATCCTCCCAATGAGGTGGAAAAGAACAACAGACTAGGTGCCTAACCATTGGGTCTTATTCGACTTCCAGACCATGAACAATAGAAAATAAAAAATGCAACCTAAACCTTCTTAACATGGTTTCAAACAGACTCAACATAAAATTAGGGCCTTCACTTTGGGATTCAATTTTCTACTGACATACTAACTCGACAAAACACTCGAAAATGAAAAATAAAATAAAATGACTATTTACAATGACAATGAGATTTAAACGGACTTTACTGCACCAGGTAGTGTTTGAGGAACCTGCAGTTTACAGGACCCCAACCAACGCATTCCCCATTTAGTTCTTCTAGAAAATATGTGTTGTTTTCATGGTACACACTGATTCTGAGAGGCCCCATCCAAAGATGATCGATTTTTTTGTGCTTTCCTTTATCTTCGTTCCTTGCGTCCCACTTCAACACCAGATCTCTCATTCGAAATTACTCCTGCTTTGCATGCTTGTCGAAGTTTTTCTTCATTTTCTCTTGATGAAGTTGTGATCGGTTGTAAACCTACTCCTTCATCTACTTCATGTGAATCAAATGATTTATCCTTCTTTGCATATCATCCGACTCAACCTCTTGCTCTTGTAGAAACTTTCTGACGGGAAATCCCAGCGAGGTAGGGAAAATCATGTCCGTGCCATACACAATTTGGAATGTTGACGTGGAGATGGACTTTTTGGTAGTGATTCTGTCCACCCACAATGCCTAAATAATTTTATTATGCTAGGCCTTCTTGTTGTCCTGTAAGAGTGTTTTAATGATCCTGGTTAGGCTCTTATTAGACGAGTCTACTAACCCATTACCTTGTGGGCAATATGTTGGAGACTATCCTAGGGTTATATTGTATTCCTTGCAAAACTTCTCCATTTTCTTGGAATTTAAAGCGACCGCGTTGTAGGTGAAGATATTGATAGGGCACCCGGAGCTGGACATGATGTTGGTCTCCAGGAACTGGATAATGACCATGTCAACATCCTGCTTCATTGGAATTGCTTCGAACCATTTTGTGAAATAATATGTGGCTATAATTATCCACCTGTGCTGTGCCGAGGATGGCGGGTGAATCTATCCTATGAAATCAAAGCCCCATTGCATGAACGATGCTTCGATTGAGATCAGTTTTAGTGGCAAGGGTTGCAACTTTCTCCTTCCATAAAAAATCAGACACTCATGGCAACTAGAAACTTCTTTATACACGTCCGCGAAAATGGTGGGCCAATAGTAACCTGCTCTGAGAATTTTATGCGTGGTGGTTTTCTAGTAGTGATGTCCCCCATAGTC
>JASDQU010279771.1:0-14784 GCA_032191745.1 Picea mariana
ATCATCTATAGACTGGTAAGTAATAAACCAATGTCTATGAAGACACATGTGGTTTGAAGCACTAGAATCTAATAGCCAATGTTGATCATGACGTGAACTAGTACTAATTGATAAAACTTTATCAACTATACCTGAACCTGTTATTGAACTTGTTTCGGTCGCATTTGCTTCCTTCGTCCCCTTTGGAGGGTCTTCTTTGGAGGTTTGTTGTCACTTCCAACAGTCCTTCTTCAGGTGTCCAGATTTTCCAAAAAACCAACACTTGAGCTTGCTCTTTCTACCTTTTGATTTTGATCGAGAGAAATCCCTCTGACCCTGTCCTCTTTCTTTTGGTCTGCCTTTGACTACCAATGCCTCAGATGTAGAAGTTTCTAGATTTGATTTCTTCCTTGTTTCCTCAGATAGTAAAGCTCCAACAGTATCATCAAACTCAATAGTTTCTATTGAACTGAAGCTAATAGAGGTAACAAAATGATCCCATGACGTGGGCAAAGAACACAATAATGTAATTGCCTTATCTTCGGATTCAAATTCCACACCCGTGCTACTCAACTGGACTAGAAGAGTATTGAAAGTATTTAGATGATTAGCAATTTTCGTACCTTCCTTCATGCGCAAGCTATACAATTGTCTTTTCAGAAAGATCTTGTTTGTCAAGGATTTCGTCATGTACAAGCTTTCCAGCTTTGACCACAAACCAGCTAGTGTCTTCTGTAACAATGTTGAACAGTACATCGTCGGCCAAACACAGGCGTATGGCAATCAGTGCTCTCGCATCCATCTCATCCCAGTCTTCATCTGTTATGGACTTGGGTTGCTTTTCTTTTCCCAAAAGCACCTTCACCACGCCTTGTTGCACGAGCAGATCATGCATCTTAACCTTCCAGATCTCGAAATTGTTCTTGCCATTAAACTTTTCAATTTCGAACTTAGCACTCTGCATCTTTTTCATTAGAGAAAACATAAAAGGAAACAAACACCATTGTTCACTATTTGTAATATCCAAGGCTCCTTTTAAAAATGTGAAGTAATCTTGTGTAATTTTCAAAAGAAAATTACATACCTTATTCCTCCACCTTATAATTATAAAATAAAAGATTTAATAAAAAATCCACTCCACCTTATTCCTCCACCCTTCATCCTCCATATTATATTTAAATTTTCAAATATAATATAACTTTTAATACTCCCAAATCATACGAATCATAAATGGGGAATCATAACTTTTAATAAAAAAAAATTTCAAAACTTGTTCGCCCATATAATCATACGAATCTGCTCATATAATCATACGAATAGATTTTTAACTTTTGAAAAAACAAAAAAAAAACCTGATATGAATTCTTCAGCGCTTGTTTGGTGGAGACTAGGGTGTGCTACAGCAAAATAGGAATCCGTGTGCAAGGCCACCACAGGGCTGGTGCTCCCTTTCAAATCCATCAAATTTCATTTAATAGAACTCGCACAGCGCACAGCTCCACTCAGCATGCACACAGCAAATAAGAGGAGCAGCACTGCAAGGGACAACAAATAGCTCCCCGCAGATCGCAGAGAAGAGAGACAACGAACAGCACCAGCACAGATAGCACTGATCGGTGCACGGGCCATAGCACACAGGCCAGGCAATGATTGGTGTAACATCTGCATGCAGCACACAACAAATGACAGTCGATGGCCCCTTCAGACCAGTCGACGAGATGTGCACGCAGCAACGACAACGATGGTTGTAGCTTCACAAATGATGGCAGTGGCGGCTTAACCTCTACTCTGATACCACTTGTTGTAATTTGCAAATGCGGAAACACAAATTACCATAAGAAAATCAATACATGCAGACAAAGAACACAACAATTTACGTGGTTCACCCAAATGTTGGGCTACGTCCACCAAGCATAGGTATCGATTATCTTATTATTCAGCTAATGGAGATTACAGTCAGGTCTCACTCCTCTCTGATACTCATAGCCTCTACGGGCATACAAATTTATAGCAATATATTAGAAACTGATTATTAATTGTGATCTCACCCATATTCTAACTTGGTCGCATTGGTTACAACCAACCCTGGTTTATAGGATCTAAAATCCTATTCACGGATGAGTTGTTGTCACCATTTCCAACAAACACGAGTTGAAAGTTCATGGATTAATTTATTATTAAAACTCAAAAGTACAAAGATAGCTATGAAAAGTAAAGTTATCATTGTAAAAGCTCATCTGGATGCAGATTATAAGATAAAAGTTAAAATTCTTATGATATGGCCTACCTGTTCTCGAACGTCATCAGTCATGGAGTTAAGAAGCTCAACTAATACAGGCACTGCCCCGTAGTCAATCACAACCTTGGTATGCTCAAAGGTTCTCGAGAGTATATTTGTCAAAGCCCATGATGCTTCAAACTGTATTATCATTCATGATAACAAGCCATCAACAATCAAACTTATAATTCAAAGATAACAAGCTATTAAACATCACAACTATAGTTCTAAAATGTGAAAAAAATACATAGGTATGCCAAGGACTGCAAAACCAAAATCTCCTAGAGGATGTAAAATGATCTATTGATCAAAATACATACATGAGAGAGTCCTCATAGGATTGAGAAGGCCCAAAAAATACCTAATATTAGTCTTGCTTTTGAAAGAATATGCTTAACTTACACAAGCTATCATGTGTTTAGCAATAGATACATTTTAAACAAACACACTAACACCCCCCATAAGTTAAACTTAAGGAAAAACAAAGAAGAAAAGGAGCAAACCCTCCTCTAGAGAGTACATCATAAAGAAAAATTCAAGGGTATACTTCCCCTGAAAATTAAAGATTCCTTCTTAAGAATGAAGAACCTATGTATACCAAGAAAACAATGTAAAAGACCAAGATCTTTCACACCAAACTTTTCCATCCACTAATGTTGAACATTAATCAAGTTGAACATTTTGAATGAAGGATGAAAAATTCCATGTGATAATTAAGTCATTCACATACAAAACCAGAATTAGGAGATCACTACCATGTGTTCTAGTGTAAAATGTAGGATCGGAATGATAATACTCAAACATGAAGTGACACTAAGCATGTTTGAGACCATACAATGAACGCCAAAGTACACATACAAGAGAAGAGTCATGCACAAAACCAAGAGGCTCCTCCATGCAGATTGCATAGAAGAGAAGATTCCTGCACAAAACCAAGAGGCTCCTCCATGCATATTTCCTCTTGTAAATCCCCATGCAAAAAGGAACTCTTCGCATAGATATAATAGGTTGACCATCCTTGAGAGGAAGCAAGATAAAACACAAGATGTATGGAATTCATCTTGGCAACACGGGAAAGAATCTTAGAATAATCTCCCTTCAACCTAATCCCTTGGCCACTAGTTGTGCTTTATGTTTTTCAACAAAACCATAATCTCCCTTCAACTAGCTAAAATCCCTTGGCCACTAGTTGTGCCTTATTTTTTTCAACAAAACCATCAGCAACATATTTGGTTCTATAGACCCATTTGCAACGAAATAGTTTTTCTCCCTTTGGAAGAGGAACGAGATCCCATGTGTGATTCTTCATCAATGAAGAATACTCATATTTTATGGTAGCTTCCCATTTAGTTTTCCAAATAGTATGAGAGAATTGTTGGAGATCATTTGAAATGGCATGACTAAAAAGAGAGATACATGTTTTTTGTGGCTAAATGTTTTAAGGAGTAGGGGAACAATATCTGAAATTTGTTGACTCATAACCATACGTATCTTTCGCTTTCGAAGGATCTTTATCAATTACTGTTCTTGATCAAGTTGTTCCTATGTAGGTTACACAATTGTTCTTGGCTTATTTTCCACTAGCTGAGTTTCCTCATCTTCTTGTTCTTAAAAAAAAAACTGTCGACGTGATCTGCACCATCATAGAAATCTATGGAGAGGGTAGGGTTAAATGAGTGTTTGAAATGATCATCAAAAAAATATAGACCTATGAAACAAGACACCACTATTAATAGGATCAAATAACATATATGTCTTCATGTCTTCATAATAACCAACAAATATCAATGGTTGGCTCTTCTTATCCATAGTTTTTTTTATTTTAATTTGGATTTAATTTTGATGTTGTATTGTTGGTGCAAGAGCATCGTCAATAGCATCCATCAAGCCAAGTGGAGGACAACTCAACATCAAGGGTGTGTGTTCAAATTGTTTTGAGACCCAAGGAGAGCGCATCAATTTGATATTTTGAAAAGATTGTAATTAAAATAGATTTTAATGTTTTGAGGAAAGAACCATTGAATGAGATCGCAAAGGATTGTAATTATATTAATTAGTTGTAGGATTGTACATATATTGATTAGTGACTTATATCTGGGTTGTAAATGTCATTTATTATAATAAGCCTTAGTGGTAGAATGCTTTGATTATGATATGAAAGAACTAACCTAGTGAGTAGGAAGGCTCAAGAAGCCCCTCCATGTATAAATATATGTAATCTATACCCAAATGAGGTTGTTGAAGACAATTGTATTTTGCTACTGAAGTTTATTGTAAATTGTTGTCAAGGAGAAGTCAAAGAGTTGCAATGGCTCTTTGTAAATGCTTTGTTAAAAGAATATAATAGAGGAAGATTGTTCTTAAATTCTAAGTTTTCATATCCATGATTTAAATCAGTAATGTGTGTTCTTTTCTTTAAGTGTTTTATATGCCTGCATATGCATTTTATGATTAATTGAATGAACCTGTAGTATTTTGTAAGTTTCAGTTGTTTCTCTTCTCATGCAAACAGTGCATAGTAGTCATGCAAGGAGTGCGAAGGAAGAGTCTTTTTACGACTCAGAAGATAAGAAGAGATAACGTGAAATTGTGTAGGGTAAGTGCAAGGAGTGCACATATACTCATTTGAGTAGGAGCTCGAGAAGATCCTTGTAATGTCTGCATAGGGAAAACACTTAGTCAAGTGTTGAAGAGTCTCAAGGAAATGAACGCAAGGAGTGCGTGATAATATTTCCAGAAATATTCAAGTGTCAAGTATCTTAGGAGTGCAAGGTGTGCATAGAAGAACCAAATCATTTGAGTGTTAAAGCTCAGGAGAAAGAGTGACCAAAATATTTGAAGGGAAAAAAACTTTCATTTTCGAGGTTGAGTGGATGAGATCCGCCCGAGGAGGAGAATATATTTCCTAGCCACCAGATATGGAAAAGTAGCATTCTTGAAGTCCTTTGGACTTCGAGTATTCGGAGGTTTCCATGTGGTGTGTGAAAAGTAGGAAACTTTCCTGAAGTCTAAGAACCGAAGAAAGTCTGGACTATTTGATTTTGGAGACACATGTCCACAGATCCACAGTAGTTCAGAAGTCAAACTATATGAAAGAGTTGGAGTGTGATTGTGGAAGTGTGCAAGCTTCCCAAAGTTTCAAAGAATGAAACAAATATTTACCATCAACGCAAAGAGCCACATGTTAGCAGATCATGGAGTTCAAAGATTTAGTACCCTGGAGAAACATAGGTGTAAGTCTATTTGGGTCAAGAAATCCTCATGTCCCGAAGGCCGGAGTAGATACCAACCATTTATTCATGAGGACACGTGGACCGTTGATCATGCCCTTCATGAGCTCTCTAGTTCAACACTCTGGAATATATGATTTGTTGAGTTGTTGAAGGTTCTGAAGCCCGAAGTGTGGAGCACAGATCCACCATTTATCTTAGGCAAGCGACAGTTGTCGGATCTATATGTTCGGAGTTTGTAAATTCTGAGTAGTTGCATGTTAGAGTAGGTAAATCTCCCAAAGTGTGGAGGCCCGAAACATCTGTAAGTCATAGATCTCAGCATACATTGAAGACCTTTGATCCTTCCTTTTTGTTCGGTTGTCCACTATTTTGATGTTTGGGAGGAGCATCATGTATGTTTTTTGAAACTCCTAAAGCTCAGAATATATAAGTGTCGTATTCCACACCATTCAATGTTTTTTAGCCCACAGACTTGGCCAAAGGTCACATGGATTTCTTTGTGTGGATAAATAGACCCTCATGAATTTGAAATTGTGTGCAAGATAAGGTGAAAAGGAATGTAGTATAAGATTTTGAGTGCTCACCAAGATCCCGAGAGCTTATTCGGCTCCATACTGTGTATGATCCTAGACCCAGATGTCGTATGAGCCCCATAAGGTGGTGAGGGTTTGCTTGAAGTGGTATCAGAGAACTGATTTTTTCTATAGACAACATAAAAAGATATAAAGGAGAAAACTTGGAATCATGTCGCTAATGAGACGTAGAGACATACCAGTGGTAAATCCAGCCATGGAAGAGGAGATGAGACAACTTTGTACAAGGTTAGATGCCATGGAGACAATGTAGAAAAAAACACATGAGACTAGTGATGTCAATGAATCTAAGAATGAAGATGTAGAGGCTGAATAAGTTGTACAAGAACAAACAATAGAGGAGGGACTATTGAGAGTTGTTGTCAAGCTAGGAACGAGAGTGAAAACAAAGGTCCCAATGTATGAGGGTAATTTAAATGTAGACGAACCACTTGACTAGGTAAGTGCTTTATATAAGTACTTTTATTATGAGGAGATTGATGATGAGAGGAAAGTGAAGAATGTAGTGATTAGGTTGAAAGGACATGTAGCATTATGGTGGGATGAATTGCAAGATGACATAAGATGCAAAGATAAGTCCAAACTTAAGAGTTGGGATAGAATGGTAGATAAATTGAAAGAAAAGTTCATACCCAAGGATTATCAAGTGAATAAAAAATATGAGACATAAAGGTTTGTTGATGAAGGAATACACCGAAGGGTTTTACAAGCTTAACATCATAGAAAGACATAGAGAGAATGATGAAGAAAAGGTTTCTAGGTATATTAATGTCCTGAGATATGAGATGCAGGATGAAAAAATCATGATGAATATGAGAAAAGTGGAGGATTCTTATCAGGTATCCCCAAAAACAAAAGAGAATTTGGCAAGAAAATAGAGTCAAATAAACAAAGGAAAAATTCCAAGAAGAGGCAAAGGAATAGTCAAAGAAAAGTTATGGAAGTCCAAACCAAAATCTAGAAGAAATCATAGTCAGACAAAAATAGGAGGTATTTCTCGAGGGGGACACTATGGTGGAAGAACCCATTTTCCCAGAGGAAGAGGAAGAGGTGGAGGAGGAGAAGTGAAGTATTAGGCCTGTGGAAAGACAGGGCACATGTCTTGGGAATGTCCTGAGAGAAAGAATATGGTAGGTGGAGGAACTCACTTTTTTTAAGCACATAAGAGGAATGTAGAGACTAAGATGAAGGTAGAATCAACAGAGGAAGGAAGATTGCTCATAATGAGGAAATTTCTCATAAAACTAGAGAAAGAGGTAATAGAACTTGTCCAGAGAAATAGTTTTTTTAGAACTGCTTTCAAGACTAGAGATAGAGTATGCAATGTGATCATAGACATTGGAAGCACTGATAATTTAGTATCCACAGAGATGGTGGAAAAAATGAAGTTGGATACAATTGCACATCCGAATCGGTACAAGGTATTGTGTTTGTAGAAAGGACATCAAGTAATGGTAATTTGACAATACAAAGTTGAATTTAAAATAGGAGGTTATAATGATGAAGTTTTTTGCAATGTCATACCTATGGATGTTTGTCATCTTATGTTGGGAAGACCATGGAAATATGAGAGGAATGTCATACATGATGGAAGAAAGAACACTTATACCCTAGAGAAGAATGGATGTAAACATATGTTACGTCAAATAAATGATAAAGGAGTCAAAGAAGAAGCAAGTCCAAGTATAATTCTCATGAGTGGGAAGAAAGTCTTGAAAGAAGTCATGAAAGAACAGGAAATGCAGTTTGTTGTTGTAGGTAATCCAAGATTCATTCTCACAAGTACATATATGGATGATTTTCCTATAGAAGTCCGTGAATTATTGGATGAGTTCGTTGATATTGTGGTGGATGAGTTACCTCACTCTTTTTCTCCCATCAGGAGTGTTAGTCACCATATTGACCTTGATCCAGGAGCAAATTTTCCAAGTAAAGTATCGTGAAGATTGACACCTCGAGAGAATGAACAGGTCAAGAATAAAGTCCATGAGTTGTTGGATAAAGGTTTATTCAGAGAAATTTTGATCACATGTGTTGTACCAATTGTGTTGAGTCCAAAGAAACATGGAGGTTGGAGAATGTGCATAGACTCTAGAGCGATAAACAAGATAACCATCAGGTATAGATTCCCTTTACCCAGAATGTATGATTTGATGGATTGTTTAAGTGGAGCTATTTATTTTTCCAAGATAGACTTGAAGAGTGTTTACCATCAAATAATGAGAGAAAGAGATGAATGGAAGACAACATTCAAAACGAATGAAGGATTGTATGAGTGGTTGGTTATGTTGTTTGGTTTAACAAATGCACCGAGTACATTTATGAGGTTGATGAATGAAGTACTCAAATATTTTATGGGTAAGTTTTTAATTTTCTATTTGGATGATATCTTAATCTTCAGTGAGACTGAAGGAGAGCACTTGAGGCATTTAAAGATGCTGTTGAGAAGAATACAACAAGAGAAGTTGTTAGTAAATTTGGGGAAATGTTCTTTCATGAAAACAAAACTTATATATTTTGGATTCGTAATATCTTCAAATCAGTTGAAGATGGACCGAGAGAAGGTGAGGGAAATAAGAGATTGGCCTTCTCCAAGAAGTGTGTTTGAGGTAAGAAGTTTTCATGGATTGGTGGGTTTTTATAGGAAATTCATCAGGAATTTCAGTAGTATTTGCGCACCTATACTGGACACCATAAAGAAGGATCATAAGTCTTTTAATTGGATAGAGGAAGCTAAGAAAGGATTTAGAGTGTTAAAATCCAAGATAACAGAAAAAACTATTCTAGTTCTGCCAGATTTTGGGAAGACATTTCAAGTTAAAGGTGATGCTAGTGGAGTAGCAATTGAAGAAGTTTTAAGTCAAGACAATAACCATGTTGCTTATTTCAGTAAGAAGTTGAATGATGTTAAAATAAATTGTTTCGCATATGATAAATAATTCTATGTTGTGATTCAAGCCTTGAAAAAATGGAGGCATTATCTTATTCCAAAAGAGTTTGTTTTATATTCTCATAATCAAGCATTATAGTTTATAACTAGACAAGAGAAATTGATTCATAGACATGTCAAATGGGTGGAATTCATGAAGAATTTTACTTTTTTTATTAATCATATTAGTGGAAACGCTATAGGATATGTTTTATCTTTGAGGAATTTTGAGGGGAGACCCTAGGATTTGAACACCTCATGAAGATGTATCAAGAAGATCCATATTTCAAAGAAGATTTTGAAGCATGTGAGAACCCTTTGCTAAGGGAAATAAGTCAGTGGATGGAATATATGATCCAAGGCAGAATGTTACACAAAGGAAACCAATTGTGTATATTGAATTTTTCAGTGACAGATAACTTGTTGTAGGAAAAGAATAGTGGAGGATTCGTTGGACACTTTGGCCATGATAAAACATATGTACAATTGAGTTCTTCGTATTATTGTCCAAGTATGAGGTCTTATGTAAATAAATTCATGGAAAGATGTAGAATATGCTAGTATGTTAAAGCCAAGTAGCAGAACATTGGATTGTATCAACCATTTCCTATTCTAGACAGGCCATGGGATGTTATAAGGATTTTGTTCTACGGTTTCCTAGAACCTAGAGAGGAAATGATTCAATATTTTTGGTTGTTGAAATATTTTCAAAGATGGCACATTTCATTTCCTGTCACAAAAAAAATGATGCTACTCACCTATCAAATTTTTTTTCAAGGAGATTGTGACATTACATGGATTTCCAAGGAGCATATTTTTAGACATACACACTAAGTTTGTGAGAAACTTTTGGAGAACATTGTGGAGGAAGCTAGGGAAATTTTTTTCTTTTAGTTCAGCATATCATACTCAAACGAATGGATAGACTCAAGTGGTAAATCGAAGTTTAGAGAACCTGTTGAGGACTTTGGTCACTGACCATAACAACTAGTAGGATCAAATTTTGCCCCAAGCAATGTTTACATATAATGACTCACCGAATAGGATCACTAGAAAAATCTCATTCCAGATAATGTATAGAATGCATCCAGGAAGAATTTGAGAGTTGAGAAATTTGGGATGAGATGAGTTCTGAAGTGTAGGAGCAAAGGATTTTTCTACAAAGATGCATAGTTTGCATGATCAGTTCAAGGAACGGCTTCAGAATAACAACCAGAGGTACAAAAGTAGAGTAGACTAGAGAAGAAGAGAAGTAAACTTTGAAATTGGAGATCAAGTTTTAGCACATCTAAGGAAGGATATATTTCTGAAAGGGAAATATAACAAGTTGAAGATGAAAAAGACAAGACCGTGTAAGATCCTCAGAAAATTCACTACAAATGCTTTTGCAATTGAGCTTCCATAATACATTAGAACATCTCCAATATTCAATGTAGCATACCTATACCCTTATAGGATGGATGATACAAGATATACAGATGGTTAGGAGGAGATCCAATGGAAACAACTGATGGCCATAGCATAGAATCCATAGATAGGATATATCTTAGATCACATGATTGCTAAGTATACCAAAAGAAAGATTTATTATCAGTATCTAGTTAAGTGGAAGGACCATCCAACAGAAGATGTTAGTTCAATAACTGAAGATGATATCCAGAAGTATGGAAATACAATGCAGGACTTCATGGATAGGAGTGTATGAATTTTTTTTTGAGAGGAGTATGATGCAGAAGCATAGTCGAGAATGTCCATCAAGTTGAGTGGAGGACAACTCAGCATCAAGCGTGTGTTTTCAAACTGTTTTGAGACTCAAGGAGAGCACATGAATTTGATATTTTCAAAACATTGTAATTAAAAGATATTTTAATGTTTTGAGGCAAGAACCATTGTATGAGATCTCAAAGGATTGTAATTATCTTAATTAGTTGTAGTATTGTACATTCGTATCTGGGTTGTAAATTCCATTTATTGTAATAAGGATTAATGGTAGAATGCTTTGATTATGATATTAAAGCACTATCTTAGTCGATAGGAAGGCTCATAAAACCCCTCTGTGTATAAATATATGTAATATATGCCCAAATGAGGTTGTTGAAGACAATTGTATTTTGGTGTTGAAGTTTATTCTAAATTGTTGGCGAGAAGTTGAAGAGCTGCAAGAACTCTTTTTAAATGCTTTGTTGAAGGAATATAATACAAGAATATTGTTCTGAAATTCTAAGTTTGCATATACATGACTTACATGGGTAATGTGTGTTATTTGTTTTTTTTGTTTTATATTCCCATGTATGCATGTTATGATTAATTGAATGAACATGTGGTGTTCTGTAAGTTTCAATTGTTTCTCTTCTGAAATACTGGTGCAAGGAGTTTATAGTAGCCATGCAAGGAGTGCGAAGGCATAGTCAATTTCAAACTCAAAAGCTCAGAAGATATAATGTGAAATTATGCAGGGTGAGTGTAAGGAGTGCACATATACTCATCTGAGTATAGGATCTCGAGAAGACGCTTGAAATATGTGCATAAGACCAACACTTAGTTAAGTGTTGAAGAGTGTCAAGGAAATGAACACGAGTGTGTGGGAAGATTTTCTAGAAATATTCAAGTATCAATTTTTTAGAGTGCAAGGTGTCCATAGAAGACCCAAATAATTTTAGTGTTAAACCTTATGAGAAAGAGAAACAAGAATATTTGAAGGGAAAAATCCTTTCATTTTCGAGGTCGACTGGATGAGATCCGCCCGATGAGGAGCGAAGCTTTCCTATTCATCGGATCTAGGAAAGTGGTGTCGGTATCAACCCCTAAATCTCTTTGAACCTCGTGTATTTGAAGGTTTTCATGTGGTTTGTACAAATGAGACATGTTTCCCAAAGTCCCAAGAACCAGAGAATATCTTGACCATCCAATTGTGGAGACATGTGTCCACAGATCCAGAGTAGTTCAAAAGTATGACTATCTGGAAGAGTTGGAGTCTGATTGTGGAAGTGTACACGATTCCCGAAGTTCTGAAGCCCAGAACGAATCCTAACGGTTAGTGCGAAAAGACATGTGTTAGCATGTCTTGGACTTCTGAGATTTGGTACCCCGAAGGAATGGAGGTGTAAGTTTGTTTTGGTTGAGAACTCTCGAAGGCCCGAAGGCCGGAGTAGATCCCAATTGTACATTCATAAGGACAGGTGGACCATTTATCACGCCCTTCACGAGCTCCATAGTTCGGCACTCTGAAGGATTTGATATGTTGAGTTCTAGAAGGTTCTAAAGCCTGAATCACAGAGCATGGATCCACCCTTGACTTGAGCTAAGCGCGAGTCATCTAATCTATCTGTTCAAAGTTTGTAAATTTATGGTATTTCCATGTTGGAGTGGGTAAATCTCCTAAAGTGCGAAGGCCTAAAACATCTGTAAGCCATAGATATCGACATACATTGAGGACCATCAATCATTCCTTATTGTTCGGTTGTCTGATAGTTCGAATTTCATGAGGAATATTGTGTATGGTTGTTCAAACTCCCAAATCCCAGAATCTCCAAGTGTCGTAGTCTACACTATTCAAGGTTTTTTACTTGGTCAAAGGTCGCATGGATAAGTAAAGCCTCGCGAATTTGAAATTGTGTAGAGGATAAGGTAAAAAATCCTATGGTATAATATTTTGAGGGATTAGCAAGAGCCCGAGAGATTATTTAGCTACATACTGTGTAAGATCCTAGACCGGGAGCTCGTGCAAGCCCCATGAGGTAGGTGGTGGAGGTTTGTGTCAAGTTCCAAATACTCTAAAAAGTATATACAACCTACTAAACATGACTCCAAGCTTCCTCTAGAGTCATATGAAACACTACTTTATGAGCCATTCGATTCGAAATGTAATTTGAAAAGTTCACTTCTTTGGCCCACAAGGAGGATGACTTGTTCTTGGACTGAATCATGTAATTCACCATTTCTTTGAACGTTCTATTCTTTCTTTTAGCAACGCCATTTTTCTAAGGGGTGTAGGGAATAGAATGTTGATGAAAAATAACATGTCCTCTGCAAAAATATTTGAATTCCTAATTGATGTACTCCCCTGAATTATTTGTGGGTATATTCTTGATAGAATGGTAGGAATGCTTCTTAACAAAAACCATGAAGGTCTTGAAAGTGGCAAAGACCTCACTCTTGAACATAAGAAAGTATACCCAAGAGTGTCTTGAGAAGTCATCAATGAAAGTGAGTGCATACTTAGCCCCTAAAAATGAACGAGTTGGGAAAATCATGAGATCACTCTGTACCAGCTCAAGAGGATCTTAATGTTTTTTTCCAAGAAAGTTGAGAAAGGCTCAAAACCAACATACCTATAAAATCTAGAGCTATGATCAACTTTTCCTAAGGAAACCACAATGTCATGATTTTGTATTTCTTGAATGAATACATCATTAGGAGAGAAAACTACTTTTTCCCATCACTATAATGGAAAATCCGATAAATTAGAAGTAGATTAGAGATGTCAGGAACAAAGAGAAAATCACTAATGCACCCTGCATCTAATTGAGTAATGCCTAATCCTAAAACATAAAGTTGTGTAGAGTCTCCAATTGCAATTTGAGAAATGATACAATATGATGTTGAAGGAAGTGAATCATTGGAATGATTCATATGATGAGATGCACTTGAATCAAATATCTCGATGCCTGAATATGCATACAAGACCAAAGCAAGTAAAGAACACCCTTTACCTGATGAAGAAGGTTTGGACATGGAAATTTTGTGTTTTTGCATGTCTTCATCCAATGCCTCAAGTTTCTTCCAACATTTTGATTCTAGATGACCTGGACCACCACAAAAGTTGCAAGTTTCATCTGTATTTTTCTTCTTTTTCTTGGAGGAAAACTCACCAAACTTGGAAGGTGTAGATGATTTGGTTTTTTTTTTTGAGGTTTGGAGGGAGTCTAACTACCTTGTGCATAATATTTCTTCTTTTTATATGGGGATTTGTGCTTATCTTTGGAGTAATGGGCCACAAGAGCTAGATTTTTGTTGTTTGAAATGGAATCATGTGGCATAAGTTTGGATTGTTCCCTTGTGAGCTGCTCACAAAAAGGCTCAAAAGAATGAATTTTAAATTCATCTCCTAGTGCATCCATTATAGAGTAAAATTTAGAAGAAAATACCTAATAAGGACCTTTCAATTTGGATAGAATCATGAAAATCCACTCATAATCAGATTTGGATTTTCCACACCCTTCACCAATGCCTTGAATTTGGAAAGATAATCTTCAATAGATGCATGTTCATCCGGCATAAGCAATGACAATATCTCTTATAATTGCAACACCCGTAATTCATTTAATTTACCAAATAAGGAAGCCAACTTGTCCCTACTTGCTTTCGGGGTGTAATGTGGAACAACAAACTATATTACACATGCAAACCAATGAGACCCATAGCTTCATCAAGTTTTTTTGATAAGCAAACCTCTCAACTTCCTTGGTGAACTAGTGATGAGCCTCACATGACATTTTCTAAATCCTTTTGATTAAATAGTTTTTTCATATTAAGTTTCCATGTAAGATAGTTATGGGGAATTAAGAGATTAATGATCCTTAACTCTGCCATTTACGGTACACAATATCAGACAATACCAAATTTGTGTTTATGTAACACCAAATCTGGTTTGATATAATTCAAACACCACAAACAATATAATTTTGGTTGGTGATATTTACATTTCAACCCAATCAAGCAGGCTTTTCTCTTTTGTTTTAATAATCAAACAAAATAAAAGGTTCCCAAAAC
>JASDQU010279772.1:0-14784 GCA_032191745.1 Picea mariana
GAAGATAGCTTTCTCTTTAACTGTAAAATATAAAATTTA
Source organism: Picea mariana (assembly GCA_032191745.1). Lineage (NCBI taxonomy): Eukaryota > Viridiplantae > Streptophyta > Pinopsida > Pinales > Pinaceae > Picea > Picea mariana. The sequence continues at coordinate 40 of JASDQU010279772.1, forward strand.
AATAATCATGCGGGAAATGGTCGCGGTGCTTTCTTGGCCTGTTAGCCTGGTAAAAAACCAAGCGATTTCCCGAAAGGGGTTTTTAAATAAGTCAACATGAATCCTGGTAATGTCTTCTAGGAAAGTCATGATATTCTCCAAGAACTCAGGCAAGAGGTCCAAGCCATTGTCATGTATTTTCAAGAAATCCCTGTAATAATCTCCTTTGAAGGTAAGTGTTGGCTCAGGGAGCTTCAACATCTTACAAAACACTTCCGGTGAAAGAGAAATGGGGGAATGGTCTTGAAGTTGTATAATCCGTTAACTCGGTATGTATTTCTCAACACACCATGTAACCAGTTATTTGGATTTGAATACCTCAGGGACACACCGTGCACGAGCAATTCTGAATGTACATATCACTTCTTTTTTAGAAGGAGGAGATGAATAATACGAGTATGTTCTGGACCACTGAAAGTTTTGATCTTCACGACCAACAATGTTCAAAGTATCACCACAGAACTATTGTATGGTTGTTTCTGCCATAAGTTGACTAAAGTGTTCTTTAAACTCGATAATAATTCTTAATGAATTGTTTCGGAGAGATAACAATAATATAACCCTTGGAAAATCATATTTAATGCAATTTAATGAAAAATCTCCTTGAGCCCTTTGCTTATTAATGATGATATTTTCTGAACCTGCATGATCAATTATTAGAATTAAACCATACTAAATGTGTATTGGAAAAAGCGCGAAGATGGTGGGGATGGATGAGATAAATTTGAATTTGGGACCTTTTGCGAACCCCCCAACCTGGGAACCCAGAAACCCGCAGTTGCGAATGACATAAAATAGGATAAGTGTTGCACAACGATCGGTCATACACGGATACAGGAGAAATGAGATACTTAGGAGCTTGTTACTTGCGACAAGTCCGACAGTCATAATGTAGATCACGGGTCTTTGGTTTCAAAATGGAGGTTGCAAAACTTGGAATATGAAATCTTGAACCTGTGAACTCGGGGTTGCAAGAATGGTTAATTATATTATAACAAGGCGGTCGGTCAGACTCATGATATGGGAATATGGATGGAGGTGAATACCAGCGAGTCTACCAACCCGTGAACCCACTGTTTTTGAAAAACGACTAAGTATAGTAACTAGAAAGGGAAAAGAGAAGGGAGAAAAGAAAAGGGGAATGAGGGTAAGTATAGAAGAGGGAAAAGAAAAGGAAAAACGAAGTTGGGAAAATAGAAAGGGAAGGGAAATTTCAGAAATGGGCATTGATATCAAGAACTGGCTCCAATTGTGGGATGATAACCCCCTTGTGGGTTGTCAAGAATCCAAAATCTTTATAACCATATTCTTCCATACATTGGGATATGGATTCAAAGGTAAGAATATACAAACTGAAAAAATAAATTTATGTACAAGGAAAATGAGAAAGTTTTAGGTGAAGAAACCTTTCAAATGTTGCTCGTTGATAGGCATCATTAATATTTTACCCTTCATGTTTTTGAGCATATAGGAATGAAAACCCAAGATCTTTTCGACGATCTATGGTCCAATCTAGAGTGCTTCGAACTTTGTATGCATCAATTGTTTCTCCTTGGCCTTGTTCCAGAGTAACACCAATTCTCCCTTCTAAAAATTCTTTACAGTTGCACTCTGGTCAAAATATATTTTGACACTTTTCTCTGAGAAGTTCGATTCAGGGCTTTACTTCATTCTTCCTCCAATGTCAACAACTGATTGATCCTCCTTTGGATAGGTGAAATGTCTTTTGCATATTCTATATTAACCACGAAATTCAAGGCATTGAGTTCGAGGCTAATTGGCATTTTTTCTTCTTTCCCATAAACCAATGTATACAGAGACATCCCATTGTTGTCTTTTGGAGTCATTCTTCTTGCCCACAACACATTAGTTAGCTTTAAATGCCAATTCCTTTGGTTCTTGTCAATATTTTTCTTCAATATATGAATGATTGTCTCATTTGTGGATTATGCAAGACCATTTCCTTCTGGATAATAATTTGATGATTTCCCCATAATAATTCCATATTCTCCACAGAATTCTGTAAATTTTGAACCAATGAAAAATGAACCATTATCAGTGATAAATTTGTCTGGGACACTGAATCTTGACAAAATATTATCTTTGAAAAACTTAATTAACTCTTGAGAATCAACCTTCTTTAATGTCACTGCTTCTCGCCACTTCGTAAAATAATTTGTAGCAGTAGGAATGTACATATGTCCCTTGCTTGACTTTGGATTTATTGGCCCGACAACATCAAGTCCCCTTTGGGAGAATGGTTGTTCTACAATTATAGGCTATAATGGAATCACATATCTCTTCATTTTCCCTAAAAATTTCTCGTAAGATATACACTTATTTATTGTGGCATATCGGTCTCTGAAAATTGATGGCCAATAAAACCCGGTTCTTATTATCTTATGGGCAATGTCCATGTGTGAAAAATGTTCACCACATATTCCTTCATGGAATTATCTCATTCATTCTTGGGATTTGTTTTTGTCAACACATCTCATTAATATGCCGTCATTGTTCCTTCTGAACAGTATATCAACAATCAACACATATTGATTTTCCTTCATATTCAATGTTCTTCGCTCTTTAGGGTTCATGGTGACTGGAAACTACCTTCTTACCTTTGTATATTCTTACCAAGGGAATCCTATCATATGCACATGTCTCCCAAGGTGTTATGAATGTTGTCTTTGCTTTGTCTTCCTCAACAACAAAAACTTGGTTATATCCATAAAAACCATCCAACATGGACATACAAGTTGATCCTCTGACTTGCTGGAGAATAAATTCCATGTTAGGTAAAGGATAGTTATCCTTTACACTTACTTTGTTAAGATCCCTGAAATTCACACACATCCGGATTTCCCCGGTCTTATTTCTTACTATCACAGGGTTTGAAAGCCAATCAAAATGTCAAATGGGATATATTGTTTCGGCCTTATTTAGTTTCTCCAGTTCAACCTTTACCAGAGGTTTCAATTTGGGGTTCATCATCCTTATTTTTCCTTTACCAGAGGTTTCAATTTGGGGTTCATCATCCTTATTTTTTTCTTGATAGGCTTTTCTTCTTCCCTCAAAGGAATGATATGTTGGAATATTGTTTTATCATAAGATTTTAAATCATCATAATTCCATGTGAACACATCAAGATATTCTTTAAAAAATGCAACATATTGATCAAGTTCCTCAATGATGAAATCAACTCCCATGTTGACATATTTTGGGGAATTGTCAATTCCAATATTGACCTTTCTTAATTCTTGCACCTTTCGAAGTGAAATTTCTTCTAGGAGAATCTTAGCATGATTATGTTTCGTAAAAAGAGACTCATATTAAATACAATCTTTTGGGACAATGGACATGTGATTTTCTTCATCATCCTCATCGTTCAACAAAACATTTTCCCACTGTTCATCATTCTCAAATACTTGCAAATATTCTAGATTATAAGGTACATAAGGTTAGAATACTCTTTCTACTTGAAAAGATGTTTTTCTTTGTATATCATATGGGTTTGAAAATGATGCCTCTAGAGCCAATGAATCTTCCTTCTGATTCTTGTCTCTTGGAATGAAGGAAATGTTGAAAGAGATGAAAGATTCCATTCGTTAACTCTTTTGAAATATAATTTGAGTCTTTCCTTCTTGATTTTATACCTCTGGGTGACCTGATTAATCACCAACTCGGAGTCTCCAGTCACAATTAGATGTTCGATTTTCATTTATTGTGCAAGAATAATTCCCTGGATCAAAGATTCATATTCTATCTCATTATTAGTACATGCAAATTCAAGTCTGATAGCATGTGGATGCATAATATTTTCTATAATTACAAGGACAATTCCGACTCCACTCCCGGAGCTTGAATAAGCTCCATCAAATGAGATCCTCCAATAACCTTGAAACATATACTCTTGATTATCCATGTCTTGCACTTGCTCTAGGATTTCACTATGTTCCATGTCTAGGATAACATAATTTCCAATCTCGACGTCTATATAATATTCCATTAACTCATTATCTTTCTTTTTGAAAGTTAAGGGTTTCTTGGGTTCACGGGGAACCTTAATCGTTGCTCCTTCTTTGCCTGGAAACATCATGCAACTTCCATCATTCATTATATATCCCCCGATCATTGATGAACAATATCTTCCTAGAACAACTCCATATGTCAGAAGAAGGTCTACCACAATGATATTGAAAATCGTAATAATATGGGGGGTCGTCGTGATCCAAACATTAAATTCCTTTATTTATCCATAAGTTGGAACTTTTCTAGAATCAATTGCATATATACTATCACCAGTCTCATAATACTTGGTACAACTCATGCCCAATGCCTCCATGATCACCAGTGGCATGATATTATTGGTCGCGCCAGTGTCAACTAAACAATTCTGAAGTGAAACATCATGATTTTCAATTGAAATATAAAAGGGAGGAATTTTACCTCTCAACTTGGCAGTGGATTGGTTCTGGCTTTGTTTCGGACTTGTGACAACAAATTCTGCTTTTTTAGACGGGTCATCCAATAATCTCATAATGTTTTTCCTTTGTTGGGGAATCTTCACCACTTGAGTAAAAGGAAGAGTTATCCTTAACTTAATTAAGTCCTCTACACCATTGTATTTCATCTGAGTGGATTTTTACATCAGGTGTTTCTTCTTATTTCCAATGCTATCCGTCTTTTTCTCATTTTCTCTTTTTTCGGTTGTTTTTTCTTTATCTTTTTGGTTTTCCTTTTCAGAATTATTTTTACTCTTGGATCTATTTACAAATCCTCTTGTCTGGGCGAAGTTTTCTTGTGAGTTAGGGTCATTGTCGCCTTCTTCAAATATATACATGGACATCTCACATCTTTCCATCTTTACAATTTCATAACTTTCATCAGGTGAATAATAGTTCTCTTGCTCAACCATTTGCTCATCATATACATCATCCATAACAATTGCATTGGGAGTAGGTTGCCTGGGAACCCTTGGTATTTGCGGATTATCCATGTTTTCAAACCTCACTCTGTTTTCTTGGGGAGGGTTCCTTCTTTGATCTGGGATCGACATTCTCAGATTTTCCACATAATTATCACCCATTCTTAATCTGGTTACGTCGTTCTGCATTTTCTTGATAGTTCTATTCATTTGTGCAATTTAAATTATTTTCTTAGTTTCTTTTTTCGCCACAATGTCTACCTTCACATATGGTATGGTTCCCTTGAAAAATACTCCTCCAATAGTTTGATTTTGGGTCGGTCGTGGCTTGAATTCTTCATTCTTTCTTGAATTGGAGGCTCCTTGATTATCAATACTTAATCCTCCCAGCTTCCTTTGTACTTTTCCCAATATAATGTCAGGGTCAACACCCATTTCAATAATAATTTCTTCCATCTTTGTGGCCTTAGTAATTGCTTCCTCCAAGGTATCCATCTGGGATGTTCTGATAACATATTTCACATTCGGGGGCATTGCATTCTTATAACAACCGAGTATGACTGGGTCAATCGATATTTTGTCTTATGGAATCTTACTCAAGGTTTTATTGAACCTGAGATTAAAATCACATATTCTTCCATTCTTCCTCAAACCAATCTGGGTGAAATCGGTGAGAAGGATATGATAAGAAATTGGAGGAGCGAACATAGTTAGGAACATGGCTTTGAGGTCATTAAACGAGAGAATTTATCTACTAGATAATGTTGTATACCATTCATACGCTCTTCCTGATAAGGTTTGAAGAAATAACCTTACCATCACATCGTCATACTCAACACGATGAAAATCACAAACATCAAGAAATAAGTGAAGGTGCCTCTTTGCATCAATTGTTTCATCTCTAGAAAATTCCTTTAAGGTACCCGTAGGGAGAATAGGGAGGTCATGTTTCTCACCTAGAAGATTCAAAGAGGAATCTCTTATTCTTCTTTGATTTTCTTGATTTCTTGCAGGACCTCTTCCACCTCCTTGTCTCTCCTCATGTGGTTCTTCTCGCGATTGTTCATTTATTTCTTCCATATCTGGAGATGTTCCAGGAATATGGTTTTCACTTTTAAGAATACAGAGTTGCTTGCTTTTTACTTCTGGTAATGGATCCCTTGTATTTGTCTAGCTTCAATCCTGACCTTGTCCTTGTGCTACTCTAGATAGCCTTTGGTTTCTTCGGTCTCGTCGCTTGTCTCTCCTCTGTCTTAGGAGGATTTATTTTTCTTCTTATCAAACTAAAATTGCCAGGACCTTTCTAACTCTTCTCAGGTTTTGGCTATCGTTATTACCCAATTGTATAGTTGATGTAATATGCTTCATTGATTTTTCAATCTAATTTCTAGGTGGGGTTGATCAACCTGGGGAAAATTCATATATTTTTCAAAAATGCTAGACTAGGTTCCAAATTTCAGTTCATTCCCCAGTATGGTCACCAAAAATGTTGATGCTTGAATCTGTTAGGATTGAAATGGAAACCTCAAGAGGATGTAAATCCCCCTGCGTTTTTATAGAGGTGGTACTCCTCTTTACTTTAAAAATTTCTTGGGACTCTAGATATTCAGAATATGGGACTTTACAGAAGTCCATCATGGTAATCAAAGAAATATAAAGATTACAAGAAAGATAAAAGGAAAATATTTTGTTTTCTTTTTAAAGAAAGGACCAGAAACCACACACTTCATACATTTAAAAAAAATAAGAAAAATTACCTCACATCCATCATAGTTAAACTAAATATTTCTGATCACATAAAAATAAAAAGAATGCGATCTCCACGCATAAGATAAATTTAACAGAGTGGAAACCTGAGCCGCTCAAATAAATATAATGATAGATCAATCTCAAATGCTTTATACTCAAAACTCAGAGTTACAAAGCACAGTAAAAATTGATCCCGAAATAACTCTCTTGAAATTTCTAAAAAATATATAGTATGTGACATATTATTTGAAATTAAACATGTGTTTGTCCTAAGGACTGAGATTGGGGCTCTCATGGACCATAAAGAAAATATAAACAAGAATTAATATTGTAGAAGGAGGATGATGGGTTGTAAACAAACAACAAGACCTGGAAAGCAGAAAAAGAGAAGTTATCCAACTTCGGTTAAACCTTTCTATTCAAAGAAGCAGAGTAATTGGATGAAGGAACTGGTAAAGAAAGAAAGATGTGATCAACATAAACTTACTATGATGGTATCTCGTGTCTTCAATTTCTTGTCGATGTCCTTTTATTGTCTTCATTAATGGTTACAAAAATCGTCTCAACTGTTTCTTGCCCCTCATTGGTCAATTTGTCTATTGTTTTCTTGAACCATTCTTCAATATAATTTTTCATTGGTGCCACTTTTATCTCATGATGGATTTTGATGTTGAATAGCTCGCCATCCAAGTCTCTCAAATCAAGGGAAATACCATGTAGTTCTTCCTCAACATCTTGTTTCTTCACGGAATAGTCCACTATCCAATTGTCTATGCATTTTCATTCTATTCAAGTATACCATAGAACTTTTCAACAAACAACTCTTTAAAAATATCAACTTGTTCGTCAAACTGTTGCTTTGTTAGGAACATTGAGTTGAGGATTAATTTTGGGTATTCTACTTCATCGGTACTTATGAATAGGTCTATCTTCGTGAGCCTCTTGAACATTTCTTCCCTCTTTGATATAGCTTGGTTGAATGCTTGAACAATATTATTCAAATTTTTAATCTTTTCTTTCCAGCACGCGTTCAATTGTTCTATCCAACTTGGGGAGGGAAGATCCTCCTCTTTTCTCCTTATATCCATCATGTTAGAGACTTTACTTCCAAAGGATAATACATCATCATTGTAAAAACATTCTTCGTTTTCCAGGTATCTTGCAAATACTCATGGAAGGCATGCACCCTCGAGCCAAAAGAAACAATGTTTTTCGAAATCTCCCATGCCTTTGTGATCAATGCCATTCTTTTCTTAATATTTATTTCTACATAGCTCCTGGCTGATGTAAGTAGGATTGAGGATCCTTTCAATTTAACAAAGGGTGTGGTGGGTCTGACTATTGACAAAGGACTGGCAAGAAGTGAAAGAGGCATTAAGGAATCTTCCAATTCCTTGATCCTTTCTTTCACCTTCGTGTTTTTTGCTTCTAAACCACCGATGGAGTCATCTAGAGAATCCCCAGTTTCTCTGTGAATTTTAGAAATATGGGAAGGCCACATATCTTTTAGGTCAACCTCTGAACAATATTTTCCTTTCTTATTCTTCATATCACCTTTTTCAATAATCAATTTCTTGGATTCCTTGTCAAAGTCAATGCTCTGGAAAGCAAATGATTCTTCTTCATTGAAAGTTTCATTCTCAATGATCTCTAATGATGAATTTTGATGGGTCGTGTTTCCCAGATGATCAATGGTGGGAAAAATTTTCTCAATTTTCACCTCGAGCTCTATGTCTTCAAGAGAGAAGTTGTTGATGTCATTTTCTATGTGATGGTCTTCTTCCTCTTGCACAACATTCTTCCTCTTCTTTCTCAAAGGAAGCTTGTGCGAGCTCTCGATATTTCCCGGAGGGGGATTCTTTTCTCCTCTGCTGCTTGAACTATTGTTGGTAACTTTCCTAGTTGGGTGGGTCGTTGGAGCATTTCTTCAAGATGTAATAGTTTTAGGAGTAACAGTTGGAGACTGGGCGCTCTTCTCAGTGGGACCCTTTCCTTTCTGCTTGTAAAACTCATTAGTACTAATTATTGTTTCCAAATCACCAGCATTGTGAACATGAGTACCTAAGTTCTTATCTTATTCTTCACTCAAAATAGTATGAATGAATGAGTTGTTGAATCCTATTGACGGCATATGTTCCACGGAAATTCTGTTAGGGTCAAACCCCTTTATCTTTTCAACATATTATAGATTCACATTGTGGAATTGATTTGAAAACTCATCAATTTTGTTTATATTCCTAAATATAAAGTCTCCAATTTTTCAAGGCAAGGGTATGAATTGTTTTTTTCGTTTCTCATGGAAAAATTGCATCCATAAATTATATTGCCTTGCCACTTCCGTAATGAACATTTTATCAAATACATGGTATGGAAGAAAAGAGGGATTTTCCTTGGAATAAAAAATAACATTGTGATTTTCCATCTGTTTCAACGTCCCCTTTTTATTCAAGAATTTATTTGTCTGGTCAAATATCCTGGGGGTATTTTTATCAAACAACAGTCCTTTGAAAATTGAAACGAAATCATTGTAAACTTCGTAAAAATACAAGGAAGTCTTGTGTCTCCACAATGCTTGATACAAGAAGGTGACTGGATCAACCTCACAGTTCAACCTCTTACAGATAGACAATTTTGGAAATTGACAGCAATATGCTATCACAAACACCAAATAAGAAGCCATAAAGAATTTATTGTCTCTTTTTTACTGTGACAATTGGGAGGAGATTTCAATGGAAATCAGTTTTCCCTAATCGGAGATAGCTTTCTCTTTAACTGTAAAATATAAAGAATCATGCGGAAATGGTGGTGGTGCTTTCTTGGCTTGTCATCTTGGTAAACAACCAAGAGATTTTTCGAAAGGGGTTTTTAAATGAGTCGACCTGAATCCTAGTAATGTATTTTGGGATAGCCGCAGGATTCTCCAAGAACTTAGGCAAGAGGTCCAGGCCATTGTCATGTCTTTTCAGGAAATCCCTGCAATCCTCTCCTTTTAAGGTAAGTTTCGGCTTAGGGAGCTTCAACATCTTACAAAACACTTGTGGCGAAAGAGAGATGGGGGAATGGTCTTGAAGTTGTATAATCCGTTGACTTGGTACGTATTTCTCAACACACTATGCAACCGATTCTTTGTAGTCGAATACCTGAGGGGCACATCGTGCAAAAGCAATTCTGGATGTACGGATCACTTATTTTTTAACAGGAGGAGATGAATAATACGAGTATGCTTTGGACCACTAAAATTTCTAGTCTACACGACAAAAAATGTTCAAAGTATCGCCACAGAACTGTTGTCTGGTTGTCGCTACCATAAGTTGAGGAGCATTTTCTTTAAACTAGATAATAATTCGTAATGAATCGTTTCAGATAGATAACAATAATATAACCCTTGGAAAATTGTGTTCTAATGCAATTTAATGAAAAATCTCCTCGAGGAATTTGCTTATTAATGACGATATTTACGAAACCTTCATGATGAGTTATTAGAATTAAACCATACTAAGTGCGTATTGGGAAAAGCGTGAATATGGAGGGGACAGACGAGATAAATTTGAATTTGGGACCTTTTGTGAACCCGCCAACCCACGGTTGTGAATGATAGAAAATAGGATAAGTGTTGCACAACGGTCGATCGGACTTGGATACAGGATAAATGAGATACTTGGGAGCTCGGTACCCACAACAATTCCAACGATCATAATGTAGATCACAGGTCTTTGGGTTGAAAATGGAGGTTGTGGAATATGGAATATGAAAGCTTGAACCTGTGAACCCGCAGTTGCAAGAATGGTTAAGTATATTATAACAAGGTGGTCGGTCAGACTCATGATATTGGAATATGGATGGAGGTGAAGAACCGCGAGTCCGCCAACCCGCAAACCCGCAAACCCACCATTTTTTAAAAACGACTAAGTATAGTAACTATAAAGGGAAAAGAGAAGGGAGAAAAGAAAAGGGGAATGAGGGTAAGTATAGAAGAGGGAAAAGAAAATGAAAAAATAAGTTGAGAAAATAGTAAGGGAAGGGAAATTTTGGAAGCAGGAATTGATCTCAACAGGGGGGGCTATGAAGAAGACATGCCTCTGGACTTTCATATGTACAGGGGCCATTCTAATTGCATGATTTTCCATTTTGTCATCTACTTTTGTGTTTTTGCAGAGAATGTGGAGGAAATTCACTTGTATGTGGGATACGAGAGATTTTGTCCTATCAATAATTCTCTATAGCCTAGTATTATTTGGAGTGGTTCCCATAACAAAATGGTAAATTATATTTTTTTCATCCCCTACAATTGTGATACGATTCAGTTGTTGTGCCTAGACCAATAATACCCCTTGATAAATCACATAAGCTTTTGCCATATTGGTGGAATTTATGCCCAAGTTCCAAGAAAAATCTAGCAAACGTTGTCCTCTAGGGCTATACAACACCCTTCCCACACCTACCTCCCCTAGTGATGTATTTATTATTAATAATGATAAAAAAAATTACATTTCCTAAGCACACTGGCCTCTTTTAATTGTTTGGGTACTTGGGCCTTTCATAAATTAAAAAATACATTATTTAATATGGGGCTCAAAACCGGGGTATTACATTCCCATCCCCCTTATTTTGGCACTGTTCTCAGTGCATATACAAAACAAAAATCAAAATTTCAAAATTTATTCAAAAATTTGCGAGTACTCTGCCCACATGGCATATTCATGCTCCCAAGTAGCATCTTCAGGACTGTAGCAGGTCCACTAGACTTTTACCAACTCTATAACTCGATTACAAATAATTTTTACTTTTCTGTCCAATATTCGCATTGGTTGAACCTGAAAGTCTCCCTCTGTCTCTACTTGAATCAGATGTCAAACAATAACATGGTTAGGGTCATGTACATATGTTTTTATCAAGGAAACATGAAATACATTATGCACATTCATGGAAGCAGGAAATGCAAGCATGTTTGCAACTGACCCTATTATGTCCAATAACTCAAATGGACCACAAAATCTGGTTGTTAGCTTTGTACAACTGCCCAACTTCAAAGAGCTCTTCTTGGGCTTCACTTTTAAAAGAACATGCTACCCACTTTAAATTCTCTAGTTGTCTTGTTCTTATCTACATAATTTTTTTGTCTATCTTGAATTGCCTTTAAATTCTGCATAATTCTAACCATCTAGACTTCCATATCCTTGAGAAATTCTAGCCCAAGTACCACTCTATCTTTTGGGTTGTCCCGACTCACTAGAGTATTGCATTTCCTACCATACAAAGATTCAAATGGGCTCATTTTCAATGAATTTTGATACCCATTATTATAGGTAAACTCAACCAAGTGCAAGTAATCTTCCCACTTAGATGGCTTATCCATCACATACATTCTCAACATGTCTTCAATTACTTGGTTGATTCTTTATGTCTTCCCATCTAACTGTGGATGGTATGCTATGCTAAAGTTCATATTTGTACCAAATCCTTTAAACAATCCCCTCCATAAATTTGAAGTAAACTCTATATCTCAGTTTGAAACAATTGCCTTGGGTATCCCATGCAACCTAGCAATCTCCCTCGTGTAAATTTCTGCAAATTAGTTTTTGTATGAGTCATTTTTATAGGAACAAAATGATCATCCTTTGTCAATTTATCAACCACTACCATGATTGAATCATTTTTTCTTGTTGTCCTGGGAAATTTAGTTATAAAATCAATGGTTACGACTTCCCATTTCTTTTCTGGAATTGGTAATGGATGTAGCAACCTTGTTGGGTGCCTATGCTTATCCTTCACTCTCTGACATTCCATACATTTGGCAATGTAATCAGCAACATCTTTCTTCATTCTTGGCCAAAAGAATTGGCTTCTTACTATTGCAATTGTTTTCTAGTAATCGGGATGTTCGGCATACGAAACATTATGCATTCCTTTTAATACCAAATTCCTAAGTTCTCCAGAACTAGGGACATAAATTATATTTTTATGCATAAGTAATCCATCTTCCTTCGTCTCATATTCTTTAATTCTCTGTTGTACATTTTCTTTTTGTAAGCTCTATTTTACCTGTAGGTAATGTTGATCTGTAACAACAACATCTAAAATTCAACTCTTTAAATCCGATTGATGCATACTAATGGTTGTAGCATGCATGATATGTACTCTTCTACTAAGTGCATCGACAATTTTCTTTTCTTTTCCTTTGATATGCTTGATGTCAAAATTGTATTCACTTAAAAATTCCAGCCATATTGGTTTCCTGACATTCAAAGTTGRTTGTTCAAAAATATATTCCAGATCACTATGGTTTGTTCTTAATTCAAATATCTTCCCCATGAGACAATGCCTCCATATATTCAATGCATGAATAATGGCATCAAGTTCCAATTCATGTGTGGCATAGTTCCTCTCATGTTCTTTAAGCTTTATGGACTCATAACCAACAACATGTCCATTTTGAGTAAGGACTCCACCAAGTCCTTCCTTGCATGCATCTGTAAATACCAAAAAAATTTCATTTGAGTTAACAATATTTAAAATAGGATCACTAGTAAGTAATTCTTTCAAGAAATTAAAGTTCTCTTCACACTCAACTGTCCTTTCAAATTTAATTCCCTTATTTTTCAAAGAAGTGATGGGATGAACAATCTTAGAGAACCCTGCTATAAATATTCTGTAGTAACCAACTAATCCCATAAAAGATCTGACTTCTAAAACATTCATGGGTGTTGGCCATCCTCTAATGGCTTCAATCTTCTCTAGATCTACTGTTATACCTTGTTCTGAAATGATGTGTCCCAAGTAATGGATTTGTTATTGGTAAAAAGAACACTTACTAAGCTTGGCATACAACTGATGTTCCGTTAGCACTTTCAATACCAATCTTAGGTGATGTTCATGCTCTTCCTTTGACTTAGAATAGATAAGTATGTCATCCAGGAATACTATGACAAACTTATCCAAATAACTTCTGGATATGCCATTCATTAAGCACATAAACACAGCTGGTGCATTGGACAGTCCAAATGGCACCACTACAAATTCATAATTCCAATACCTGGTTCTAAAGGATGTCTTATGGTTATCTTCTTCCTTGATTCTTACATGATGGTATTCTGATCTCAAGTCTATCTCCGAAAATATATTTTCCCCTCTTAGTTGATCAAAGAGGTTATTAATTCTAGGCAGAGGATATTTTTTCTTCATAGTGGATTTATTTAGTTGTCAAAAGTCAATACACAACCTCAAAGTTCCATGATTCTTTTTGACAAAGAGTACTGGTGCTAGCAAAGGTGAAACACTTGGACGTATGTACCCTTTCTTCAACAATTCTTCCAACTTTATTTGTAATTCTTTCAATTCTAGTGTACTCATTTTGTAAGGTGTTTTTGATACAAGGGTATCTCCTGGCACTAAATCAATAGAGAAATATATCTCCCTCTTTGGTGGAAACCCTGGTATTTCTTGGAATACATCTTTAAATTCCTCTAGTACCGAAAATTCTTCAAGGCTTGGCACCTTTGTCTTTTGTGGCTCCTCCACATGGGCTGCATACAATTGACATCCTTTTCTGAAACATCTCTTCAATTGTAAGGCTGAAATATCCCTTATAGAGATGGGTCTTGGAACTCCTTTCATAGTGCTATGTTTTCCTTCTTCATCAAGACATGTAAATGCCTTATTGTGGCAATCTAGGACAACATGATGCTTGTCTAACCAATCCATTCCAATTAGAATATTATAAGACCCCAATGGTATAATATTTAGATCAACATTAGTATTCACACCATTAAGACTTATGGACCAACCTCTGACCATATCATGGATTCTCCTTTTGGTTCTAGTGGCTAGCTAAACCAAACTTGATTTTTCAAGCTTACTTTTCTCCAAATGTAATCTATCCACTATTTTAGGATTAATGTAACAATGAATTTCTCTTGAATCAATTAAAATAGAAACAAGATTATTAATGATCTCACCTTCCACCTCAATCATATTGTATTGGTACTCTTCTTGTCGATCATCTAAGGTTGCATATATTCTTCCCATGTATTCTA
>JASDQU010279776.1:0-14797 GCA_032191745.1 Picea mariana
GTTAAAAAATTCTTCGCATGATGTTTTTACAAAAATAGACAACTAATACACCTGGATACATCATCATTGTTTGTAATCCACCACGGAGATTGGGTTATCGATCAAGTCTCGTCATGAGAGAGTGATGTGTCAATTCTTTCCTTCGATCATATATCTGAACGGACAAGTGTCTGTTAAAGTCCCGCTATCTGCTGTAACGAATTTGATTTCTGTCACGCACTCATTTGCTGGGGGAATTTGCGCAACAAGTGGTTGCTGATCGTCATGGTCGTTATCAAAATGAAAAAATGTCTTAAGGTGATGTCTCCTTCAAAACTATCAATATTTGCTTTCTGTTTGTGGATACAGGAACAAACTCAACTGATCTTGTTTCTTCTGTTCACTGGTGAGAGCTGTACGAGCTTTCTCCTCAGCCCCCTCACATTCTCTAGAATGCTCTGCATGCCTTTATTCTGACAGTCACTGTGCTTCGCGCAGCTATACGATTGTATCCTATGCCTCTCTGAGCTGTTTTTTGAGCCACGTCACGTTCCCTTCGTGACCTTGTGCTGCTGACACATCAATGGTATTTGTCGCTAGTTGTCGTCTCAGCTTTCTGTTTTCCTGGTAAAGTTCGATGATAGCTAGCTTCACCTACTTTAGCTAATGAGATGGATCTTTATCATTTGTACCCACGTAATCCATCCTCCTCATTCTGATCCCACTTTTTCGGCTTGTACCTTCGACAAGTTCCAGCCGAACAATGCGCATAAGTAATCTTTCAGCAACCGATCTTGCGCGCGGCTCGTCTGGGGTTCAGGTTTCTCCAGCTTCCTTGTTTTTCTTTGGCCTACCCCTTCTCCGAGGTATCTGTTGTTGGGGAGACAGGGCTTCTAATATCTTTCCTTCCTGCACAGGTCTTTCCACTCTAGGTTCCGCGCGGTGTGATATCATCGTTTCCGCGTGCAAAGGGAAAGCTCCCTTTGTATCCTTGGGGATGCCTATTATGAGTGAGAAGAAATCCCATTTGCTTTGGGGCTCAGGCTTCGAGATTATACCACTTCGTGTGCCCTTCCTTATGTTTTGGGAGGTCACCAGGGTGCGACTGCTATTTATATTGCACGCGGTGGGTCCAGCAAATGCACAAGGAAAAAAATTTGATCACCCTGGGCTCGCGAGAAAAATTACAAACAATGCGTGGACCTGATTTCACGAATAAAATGGGTGTTGAGCATCTGAAATTTATAACAGATTGGGTGAAAGGAGGAATCATTCCAAAGAGCAATGAATTCATGGCGACTAGATGTTTCGAATCAAATTGCATATTTTCCATGGCACATACCCGCGTGTAAAGTACAAGCGATAAGGGCTACATGGCATACATGATACGAATGCCGTGATTTTTCATCCCTTGACCTTCATAATGAGCTGATAATAGTTACTGCACTTTCCGACGTGACTTCCATTAACTACTTGACTCAACCTAGAGCACGTAGAGACTACCCTTTAATAGAACCTGACTCTCTGGGAACAACATTCTCGTACCATTTACACATGTTTCGACTCTGACATCCCTTCCCACTTCCAAGGTCCAACTGACCACTTGCTGACTTCGACCCCTTCATTGTTATGTACCTGACTTCACATGTTTGGACACATGGGCCATAACTTGGCTAAAATCTGACTCTAAATGGAAAGAAAAATGGCGACACTAACAAATGGCTCCAACGGGGATGCTATCCTCCCCGCGAGGTAGCAAAGAACAATAGACCAGGTGCCTGACCGTTGGGATTTATTCAACTTTCAGACACTAAAATATGAAAAACAAAACACAACCTAAACCTATCGATGCAGTTTCTAAAAACTCCAGCATAAACTCGGGGCTTTCACTTCAAGCTTCAATTTTCTGCTGACACACTGACTCGACACGAAAGTAAACTGACTATTTACAATGACATATGACTTAAATGGATTTTATTTCATCAGATAATGTTTGAGGAACCTGTCGTTTACAGGCCCCCAACCAAGGCATTCTCCATTTGATCCTTCTAGAAAATAAGTGTTGCTCCTGCAATATGCGCTGACTCTGAATGGACCCGTCCAAAGGTGGTCAAATTTTTTATGCTTTCCTTTATCTCCATTCCTCGCGTCCCATCTCATCACCAACTCCCCTACCTGAAATTCCTCTTGCTTAGAACTCTTGTCGAAGGTTCTCTTCATCTTCTCCTGGTGGAGTTGTGATCGATTGTATACATGTTCCCTCATCTGTTGTGTGTGAATCAACTGATTTTATTCTCATCTGGCTCAGCTTCCTTCTCTTGCAACATCTTTCTGACGGGCAATCCCAGTGTGGTGGGAAAAATTGCGTCCGCGCCATCTACAATCTGAAAAGTCGACGTTGATATGGACTTCTTGGTGGTAACCCGGTCTGCCCATAGCGCATAGATGAGATTTTTATGCCAAGCCTTCTTATTGTCTTGCAAGAGTCTTTTGATCATTCTTGTTAGGATTTTATTTGAGGATTCTACTAACCCGTTTCCTTATGGGTAGTACGTCGTCGAATGTCCCAGGGTTATATTGTAATCCTGACAAAAATTTTCCATCCTCTTGGACTTGAATGCAGCCACATTATCTGTTACTCTCTTGACGGGGCATCCAAATCTCGACAAGATGTTTGTCTCCAGATGACTACGTCGGTAGCTTGCTTCGTGGGGATCACTTTGATCCATTTCGTGAAGTAGTCAGTGGTCATGAGTATCCATTTGTGCTGCTCTGAGGATGGTAGATTTATTTCCCCTATGAAATCCAAACCCCACTGCATGAAAGGTGCTTCGACTGAGATCAACTTTAGTGGCAAGGGATGCATCTTTCTTCTCTCATCGAAAATATTACATTCGTGGAAGCTGGAGACTTTTTTGTACACGTCTGCGAATATTGTAGGACAATAGTAACCAGATCTTAGGATTTTGTGTGTGGTGGTTTTCTAGTAGCGGTGCCCTCCGCAATCACCTTTATGAAATTCTTCTATGGCTTGCTTCGCATCATTTTCCAGCAAACAACTCAACAATATTCTCCCAGGATCTTTCCAGTTTAGTGAGTTATCCAGGATGCATAACTTAACCACTTTAAGCTTTAGAAATTAGGCCTTGGTCTTACTTATGCTCGAAGGGGCCTAGAGATTCTTCAACACATAGATGATGTTTGCATACCACGAAAAATCGACGAACTTTTGAGATACCTCTGCAGTCGTTTCTTCTTGAGGATTCTCTATCATCAATGAAATTTATTCCCACAGCATCATAGTCTGACTGTGCCATTAGCTTCGCAAGGCCCTCACCCTTAATTAGTTTCGTAGGCTTAATCTCCAGGTCATATTTCAGCATGCCTGCTATCCACTTACCTCTCCTCCCTTCGGGGTCGGGCTGAGTCAGGATATCCTTAACTAAGTTGTTGGGCACATAGGTGATAACGTGGGAGTGTAATATGTACATTTTGAACTCCTTTAGGGCCTTCACTAAGGCGTATGCTTGTTTATCCATAATGACGTACCTTAGTGGAGCATATCTCAACGTTCAACTGAAATAAGCTATGGGCTTCTCGAAGTTCTGCTCGTCTTTTTGCAACAGCACGCTGACAATCGTATGCTCCGAGGTGAATGAAAACAGGATGAAATCTCTCATGAAGTATGGACTAGCTAGCACAGGAGCTATAGTTAGTGCCACCTTGATATCTTCAATTGAATTCTTGGCTTTTGGGTTCCACTTGATCTCGTTTCCCTTTCTGAGCATGTAGGTGATATGTTTTATAATCTCTACTAGGTTCAGGATGAATCTCCTCAAGAAGTTTACTTTTCCCAGGAAGGATTGCACTTCCTTCTTACTGCGCGGAGTGCCGATTTTCAGGATTCCTTCAACCCTGCTGGGGTCTATCTTAATGCCTTCTTTCGAGACAATGTGCCCCAACAATTTCCTTTCTTCCATCCCAAAATTTGATTTCTTCAGATTTAGCGATACACCGAACTTCTTGCACTTCTGGAAAACTCTTTTCAGGTTCCCAAGGTGTTTTTCACAGAGTCAGAGTATACTGTGATGTCATCCAGATAGATCACAATAAACTTGTCCTTTTCGTCAGCAAACATGATGTCCATTTCCATCTGGAAAGTATCTTCCACGTTCATTACTTCGAAAGGCATCTTGGCATACATGAACGTCCCCCATGGCGTCGTAAAGGCCATATTCTCCCTGTCGTCCGGGTGTACCATGATTTGATTATACCCTGAAATACCGTCCAGCATGGACATCTTCTGGGACCCCACCACCTTTTACAGGATATAGTCCATTTTAGGGAGAGGGTAGTGGTCCTTTAAGGACACTTTGTTCAAATTTCGGAAGTCCACACACAGTCTTATTTCACCACTTTTCTTTCTTACAAGCACCAAATTGGCTACCCATTTCAAAAACCGTAAAGAAACGATAATCTTAGCTTCTAAGAGTTTATTTACCTCCTTTTCGATCAACGGAAGTAGCAGGGGATTTATCTATCTCAGCTTTTGTTTGAAAGGCTTCTGGTCTTCTTTGAGAGGGATAACATGTTGTATCACTTTAGTGTCATACATCTTCAAATTGTCATAGATCCACGCGAAAACGTCAGGGAAATCCTTCATTATCTTGACGTAGTATTGCTTGACCTCTGGACTGAGCGTTTTTGAAAATTTGATTATTTTTGGGTTCCCCTCAATCCTGACGTTGCAGGCTTCAACGTCCTCTTCATTTGTAGTGATCTTGGGATTTCTAGCCACATCATTTTCATCAAACAACTTTTCCAACGACACTAATCCCTTCAGAATGATGTTATTTTTCAGTTGTACTATGTCCCTTCCCGCTATCTAGTTTTGGAAAGGGTTGTCATCACTGCGCACATCCACGCTCCCATCTTTGTCACAACAACATTCATCGTCAATGTTTGTATTAGCGAACTTGTCACTCATTTGGAGAAACCTCTCCACCTGTTCGTCGTCTTCAAACACCTGCCTATATTTGATATTATCGAGCACTGTTGGCTTGTGCTTGACTTTGATTTCATATTTTTTGTTGGGGAATATGGGGATTTTGAAAACCAAGGCTGAGGTGGACAATGAGTCAGTGATATGATTTTTCCCCCTCAGTACAAATGATAGATTATACTCCAAGAAATCCTCGAGGACGTCCAACACCAAGTTTTTGTATGCTCTAAACCTAGGGTGTTTTTCCTGATATATGAATTTCACTTGGTTTATAATCAGCTCGGAGTCTCTGTGTACTGCTATCTTCTCCGTGCCTAATTCCTTTAAAACCTTTAGGCCCAAAATCAATGCCTCATACTCGGCCATGTTGTTTGTACAATCAAAAGCGAGTTTGTACGAGTAGAGCTTTGAGCCCACCTTGGGGGGGTTTATCCATATGCCGACCCCAACCCCTTCTTTGTTGACCATGCCATCAAAACTCATGTTTCATATCTCGTTCTCTGTGCAGTTTCTCGGATCGGCACACTTGGTTGCTCGTTGCACGGCTTCATCATCAACAATCATAATGGTTGATGTTTCATCCTCTTCAAAACTGAGGTCATTGTAGAATATGGAGGAACCCACCTCAGTGTCGACCGAATATATGGGATGGTTATTTGGCTGTGTCTTACGGCTTACCATGTATTTCAACAACACTTCTCTGTATAACCATCTATTCTGGCCAAAAATAGGAATGGTGGTGTATGACATGTCCATTTGCAAAGTCCCCTTTAACTTCGCAGCCCATGACCTGGATAACAACATGCCAAAATTTGGGGGTATGTATCCCACAACCACATCCATAACCATGTTCTTCGAAGGAATTTGGTCCAACGACACAACTAAGTCCTTGATGAGACCCAAGCACTTGACTTTCCTCGAATCAAAAGAGAAAGGTCCTTGTATGGCCTGGTGATATCCAAACCCAATTCATCCATGATCACCTTTGGCATGAGGTTGTGCGACGCGTCGGAATCCAGCATGGCGTTATCCAGGGTCATGTCATGGACTTTCAGACTGACATAGAACGGAGGAACATCCTCGGTATCATTTGTCTCCTCAATGCGCGGACCAAAAATAATAGTAGGGTGATCGTCTTGGATGTTCAAAGTATTGAGGGTCCCTCCCATTTTTAGCATCTTGATAATTTTCTCCCGATATTCACCCTTTCTGATAAGTTCGTTAAAGGGGACAAATATTTTGATTTTAGCGATTTCATGCTCAAAGTTAAAAGGGGGACATACTTTCTCTACCTCTTTTCCACACGCTTCTTAGCCTGTTTCCAACGCTTTCCTCATGGCCTCCTACTTTGACTTCGTCTTTTCGGCTACATCCTTGGGCAGGTTGTTCGGATTTAGTCGACTTGTGGAAGGGGTGTCTGCCAGAGGTTTCCTTATGGGATTTGTCTGTTGAGGCTTGGTAAATGATTCCTTGCTCCTGAGGTTGTATTTCTTATGAAACTACATGATGGCGTTATGATAACCCTTTCTAAATTCTTCCGTCTCCCATGACAACCTGTCATCTGTCTCAAGTATCATACCATCATCAGTCTCCAGCCATAAAATCATTGTTTTTTCTCATGTACCGATCATGTTCGCCCTATGTCAAAAACATGCGCGGGTTCTTGTCATCGCAATAATGCATTTGGTCTTCCAACATCTGATCGAAGTCTTCGTTCGCGTAGTTATTTTGGAATGGAGGCCTTGTCTGCTGGTCGCCTTGATCTCTCTGCTCCCTCTGTCTAATCTGAGGGACCTGACCCCTTCTGAGGTTCTGATTTCTGGGTTGGGGGTCATGCTATCCTCAGGCGATAGGTCTGTTTCCCATGGACATTCTCTCCATCAGTTTCTCCATCGTTTTCATCATCAATTCGAACTTGTCGTCCGAGGACCAAGATATCGATGGTTGTGCGTCTCCTTGAGGTTTCTTATCGTCTCTGTTGAATTTCTGTTTGATCTTCCCGGACGCCATCATATTTACCTCGACTTCGATAACGTTGCTCATTATTGCGTCTAGATTTGCTGATCTTCTTTCTCTCAATAGCAAGGAGAAATCGCGGTCGAAGGAGTCGACGTATCGCAACTGCGCAACCCCGGGAGGTGGCTGGAATTCTGTAGGAATCGAGTTATAAACCTTCATGAAATGGGCTGAGAATTCCTGCACCGTCTCCTCTGACGCCTTCTTCATATTATTGTACTACGTTAACAACTGCAAGGGGTTCTTCTTGTCTCCCCATCTATTAATGAAAGACGTCTCGAACGCGGCGAAGTCTTGGATGCTTGTAGCCGGGAGGGATTTGAACCATTTCCTCACCTTCCCCAAAAGGATATGTGTGAAAAACCTCATTTTCGCATCTGCATAGTCCACCTCCTCTAGGTTGACGAAATCGTTGAAACAATCTAGATGCTTTTGGGCTGAAATGTTCCCTTCAGAGTCGTAGAGGTTAATCCTCTGGCTGTAATTTTGGGGCAAATCATGCAGTTGGGCTGGTAGAGCGAGGGGGGCGAATCTAGTGGCCATGGCTCTAGGAGGGTTGGGGATTTGAGGGATGTTATTAGATATCAGGGCTTGGAATCTCTTCTAGTCGAAAAATATCTCATCCAAGTCAGTCTCCGACTTAGACCTGGACATGGTTTGCTCAAATAATGCATCAAACTCAAGGTCGTCAATGCTTTGCGGGTCGTCTTTGGGTAAGGACAGGCTTCTGTCCAGGTAATAGAACGAGTTTGGTGCTTGCTCTCTAGTCCCGCATAAAATTTTATCAGGGTCGTACATAGGATCTGTAGGGTTTGGGTCAGGATTTGCTCTGGTATAGATCATCTTCAGAGCCAGGGTTCCTGAACTGCGCTACTTGATGCTACTGGTCTTTTTGATTGGAGTTGCCAGGGTAAAGGTTTCAACCAGTGTAGATGTTTGTCCCTCTGTTATCCTCAGGGGTCAATCAGGGGTCAAAACTGTAACTTTAGTCGTTCTCCTAGGGAAAATTTATTCAATTCCATCCCTAACAATGGTGCCAGAATGTTAGCACTCTATAAATCTGTTCAGTTGATAACAGACGAAGAAGGTAACCTTTTCAACCAAATTTGAGACCGAAACTAGCCATTCGGATCTGGAGAGGGATCTCTCGGGAGACACGGTCTCAGTGCATGATATGGCTTTCAAGTTGATGGCTAGATTTAACACCTTTGCATAATAAGTTCTGGTTTCATTGGCGTAAGATAGCAAGAACTCGGGCTATGGAGTCGATTCAAGAAAATGATAGAAAAAAATGGCTCGATGACTGAACTTGAGAGGATAAAGGCTAAGCGAGAAACAATTTTTAGTTTAAAATCATTATGTGTGGCGAACATAAAACACAGGAAGAAACTCAGAGCACCGTTGAGGATGGATTCAGAGTTAACTTTAGAGGAAATAAGTTTTGTCTAAATGGCGTGAACAAGGGGCGTTGCGAAGCGAATCCACAGGTTCGAAAATTCGTTCTGATTTAGACAGGAAAATATATGAATAAAGAAAACAAGAAGTACATACGCAAGGAAAGGAAAACAATACATCCAACTGCTACAATTAGAATCTTTTCATCAAGCTACAGGACTTTTGCATTAAGTTTCAATCAAACTCAAATTACATTCAATAGACGTTGTCTATACTAATTTTTCCAACCAACCCAGTTTACATTGAAAAGATCAAATATATAAGCGAGGGCACCGCTTGGGCTACCCTGCTCTTCTAACTAATATCTCTAAAAACTACGAAACTGACTGTTCTACGTTAAAAAACTCTTCACATGACGTTTTTCCAAAAATAAACAACAAATACATCTGGCTACATCATGACTGTTTGTAATCCGCCACCAAGATTTGGTTATCGATCAGGTCTCGTCATGAGAGAGTGATGTGTCAATGCTTTCCTTTGATCAGATATCTGAACGAACAAGTGTCTGTCAGAGTCCCGCTATCTGCTGTAACGACTTTGATTTCTGCCGCGCGCTCATTTGCAAGGGGAATGTGCACGGCAAGTGGTTGCTGACCATCATGGCCATTATCAAAATGACAAAATGTCTTAGGGTGATGTCTCCTTCAAAATTGTCAAGATTTGGTTTCTGTTTGTGGATACAGGAATGAACTTAGCTAATCTTGTTTCTTCTGTTCGTTGGCGAAAGCTGCATGACATTTCTCCTCGACCCCTTCACATTATTTAGAATGCTCTGCATGCCTTTCTTCTGACAGCTGTTGTGCTTCGCGCAGCTATACAATTGTATCCTGCACCTCTCTGAGATGTCTTTTGAACCACGTTACGTTCCCTTCACAACCTTGTGCTCCTAACACTTCAATGGTCTTTGTCACTAGATGTTGTTTCAACTCCTTGTTTTTCTGGTAAAGTTCGACGATAGCTAGCTTTGCCTGCTTCAACTGCTGAGATGGCTCTTGATCATTTGTACCTGCAGCATCCATCCTCCTCATTCTGCTCCCACTTTCTCAGCTTGTACCTTCGACAGGTTCCATCCGAACAACGCACATAAGTAATCCTTCAACAACCGATATTACGCGCGGCTCGTTTGGGATTTGGGTTTCCCCAACTTCCTTATTTTTCTTTGGCCATCCCCTTCTCTGAGGTATCTTCTGTTGGGGAGATAGGGCTTCTAATATCTTTCCTTCCTACACAGGTCTTTCCACTCCAGGTTCCACGTAGTGTGATATCATCATTTTCGCGGGCAAAGGGAAAACTCCCTTTGTATCCTTGGGGATGCCTATTGTGAGTGAGAATGAATCCCAGTTGCTTTGGGGCTCGGGCCTGGCGATTCTGCCACTTCGCGCGCCCTTCATTATGTTTTGGGAGGTCGCCATGGCGTGACCACTATTTATCTTGCGCACGGTGGGTCCAACAAATGCACAAGGTGGAAAATTCGATCACCCTGAGCTTGCGAGAAAAATTACAAATTGTGCGTGGACCTAGTTTCACGAATAAAGTGGGTGTCGAGCATTTGAAATTTATAACAGATCGGGTGGAAGGAGGAATCGTGCCAAAGAACAACGAATTCATGGCAACTGGATGTTTCGAAAAAAATTATAGATTTTCCATGGCACATCCTCGCGTGTAAAGTACAGGCGATAAGGGTTGCAGGGCATACATGATACGAACGCCATGATTTTTCATCCCTCGGCCTTCATAATGAGCTGATAATAGTTAATGCACTTGCCGACGCGACTTCCATTAACTACTTGACTCAACCTGGAGCACGTAGAGACTACCCTTTAATAGGACCTGACTCTTTGGGAATAACATACCCGTACCATTTACGCATGTTTCGACTCTGACATCCCTTCTCGCTTCCAAGGGACAACCGACCACTTGCTGAATTTGACCCCTTCATTTCTATGTACCTGACTTCACATGTTTGGACACATGGGCCATAACTCGGCTAAAAACCAACTCTAAATGGAAAGAAAAATGGCGACGCTAACACCTCAATCTCTTGGTCATTTCATACTTGGGTAAGCCCCTTGGCGTGTTCACATGCCTAAGAGGTCCACTTGCCCAACTTGGGTGTTAGAGCAACCCCAAGTTCCATCTCCTTGAAAACTTGGGTGAGGGTCTCCGCACCAATTTAGCCGAAGACCTTACAACAACTACAATAAAAGAAAATTGGTATACATCATTACTATATAGTGTGAACGTAAAAAAATGAGAAGTAGAAATGAAATTTAAAACTCTAGAAAACATAGAAATGAAACTTAAGAGACAAATGTGTCCAATAATATATATGAAAGATAAAGAATCAATCCATTTCTATTATTTGCATTGGTGTGGAGACGAATATTTTGGCAAGCAAATTTTGAAGGCATCCAATAATGTACACGAAAGACAAAGCATTAATCCATTGCTATTATCGACACTACTATGAACATGAATATCTTGGGAGATGTGATGGACGATGATATATATGTCCATGATTATGTCAATAAGAGGATTTAACCATGGCAAATCCCACTAAACCATGGCTCCACCACCTTCCATCCTTCCCGAGACTCAATTAATTTTGAAGTCCAGATGTGCTAGAGTCTTCGCCAACTCTTGCCTCCACTAATGCTCCACTCGTACTCCATCAACTTTAGTCGAATCTCTGCTAGTCGAATCTGTACGCCATCATGCACTTCATGATCCCATGCATTTCTAATGCGACCTAATTGAGGCCACTTTGACCTCTTGTATGGCCAACTTAGTCCTCATAGATAAATATATTTTAGAATCTCCCATGTGACACTTCCCCTTTGTCTCTATTCAATCAACCACACCTAAGCTCATATTTTTAATGCAAGAAATCTATTTTAGAATCAAATGCACAACGATGGGCCCTGGTTTCTACTTAATATCCTAAGTTATTGCATTTCCCAATAACATTAACTATGATAGGACATCTCTCTTCTTAATACGTGGTGAAGCAAACTTAATTGAATAAAAAATCCAAGAGTAAAGTAAAACACATAAACGAACAGAAAAACATGTAGCATGAAGCTCATGAGTTTAAGATGGAATCATGCAGAGTGGAGGATTGTTTATGGTTAATATCTAAAGCATAGAATAATGTGTAGACTACACTAAGTGCATATGAACAACACCATTATGTAGAGATGATAAAATTGCATAGAATATGCAAAACCATCAATATCATGTCATTTATCCCACGAGTTATTGACCGTGGTTCAAGAAATATCAATATTATAAACACAGGGAACATTAGATTTTAAATATTATAAAATATGGAGAGAGTAAAGCTCATGTAAGACCTTTGTTTCTTTTTCCCAAGAACAAAATGTAACTTCATTTCCATAGAAAAAGAAGGTACAATCATGAGGTGTTGAAGCACAATTGAAGAAGTAGTGATATGCACGGTCTAGACTAAAAAAAACAAAACTAGCTAGAGAATTTTACAAGCTCTTCACCCTTAGGAGGGACAAATACATAGATCATCAAAGATCATACTCAGACCAAGATAGAAACAATTAACCATTTGCACAGAACATTACATTTCAATATAAGCACATTCCCTTTTGGAGAAAATTCCTCCACAACCATATGGTTTTCATCCATAGATAATGCATCTTTAAACAATGAATCAACATGTGAATTAATTCCTTTGTATAAATGCTTGAAATAGAGATGATGGAAAAGATCGAAGATAGTTTTCAAGCATTGACCAATGTTCATTAGATCTAGGTTTTGTAACTGAAGATCCTCTTTCATCCAATCTATTGTTAATTTTGAGTCCTTGAAGACTTGAAGTTCAAGAATATGTCGACTCACAACTCATTTAAGAAAGTCAAACAATGCATGAAACTCGCCTTGATTGTTTGTTTCGTGCCCCATATTTTCTTTACCTATGACATAATGATAATATGAGAAATAGAGTATAAAACCAAGACCACAAAGTCTATCCATACCTTGACATGCTCCATTGAAAAATCCTAAGGCCATATTTTTATTGATTATCACCTCTCCTACTTCCCGAAACTTTTTCACAACTAGGCATTTCTTACAATTTTATAATAAGGCCAAAGATTCAAGTGAAACCTTAAAGGAGGGAATCATCTTGTCTTCAAGTATGCCTACATTTAAAGCGAGTCAAATTCCCTAGGCAACCATTATTGGAAGGGTTTAATACTTCTTCAAAGAAAGAACAGAGAAACACCGACGAAACAATTAGACTTTGATCCTTTGTCCCATAAATGAGGCATCCCTAAATGTTACTCTATATTGTGCCAGAGATATAGAGTAAAAGTACAAGCCACAAATAGTTGTGAATTAGTTTCCACAAAAAATTTGCACTAATAAAAATAGACCTGGCCCCTGCTTCCCTCTAAGTTGCATTTTGTCCTAGGTTAACACTCAACCTTGAAGAAAAAGCCAAAAGAAAAGGAATCCTTTCGGTGGACCTTGGATTTTCCATAATTTTTTAAACCACCATTGAATATCATGATCCTCAATAGTTAACATAGCCTAGTATCCCAGTTTGGTAGAATACATATTCCCATGCTTGTTGTAATACCACACCAATTCATCTTCAACATCCAATAGATAGAAAATTGCCTCACACAATTCTTTAATGAACTGAAACCATAGCTGGTGAAAATTTACATCAGTATCTAATGCCACTGTTGAGATCCATCCCTAGAGCCAAACAGACAAATGGGTATGGTCCCTAATATGATTGAGTGTACGATGATGAGTCTCTTGAAGGAAATTTGCAAGTGCCTCAAGAAGAAATATTTGTGCACTATTGCCAAAAATAACAATATCCCTGACCCACACTTGTGTTCTCGAGCCCACCTTCCAAGCCAAGAATTGACTAATAATAGGAAATGCAAGCGTGATAGCATGTCATTGATTAGATACATTATGAGTTAACTTTTGTCTCCCATAGATCTAGTCCAATATTGAATCTAGGTAAATGTATTTTTCAACTAGTATACGTCTCCACAGACTATCTTGGGTCAAAAACACCCACAAAGATTTAGCAGCCAAAGACCGCCTGAAAAAAATAATAAAAATCTTTTAGTTCCCATACTCTAAGGCTTTTTGGTTGGACAATCTTTTCCATAAAACCAAATGAGAGCCCATGTATTTTGTACTTCCCTTCCACAAATAGTTGAAACACATATTTTGAATGCGATCAAGGATTCCCTTCAGAATGAGCGCTAATAAATACCAATACATTGACATGGCTTCAATCACCAACTTGAAGAGAGTTAATCATCCCCTCGGGGAGATCCACCTGTTACACCAGAAGTTAATCCGCCTTTCAATCCACTTGTTACACTGGAAGTTAATTCGTGTCAACAACCACTTCCAATAAAAAATGCCATAGCTATTTGGTTTAAGACTAAAACCCAACTAGTTTACACCATCCCACAGGTCATGATATGGGAAATTGAAAAGGTTTGTCATGTGGGGCCACAAGTCCTCCACAAAGTCTGGGAAGAAGATAACATGCTTGTCGACATTAAGACCTTTGTTTCATATGTTACATAGAGTTATTGGTTTAGTTTTTATTGATACAACCTCAATATTTCAACATGTAGTTACATAATTGTGTAGATAAAACTTGGCGACCTAAATTAATTCGTTGGCATTCTGTAAAGTCATGGACTTCCACTCTTGATAGATGCCTTTACGTTTTGGGTTATTAAACTCTTTCCTTATTCTCAAGAAAAAAAAGAGATCTTAGCCAATCAGAAGCAGTTTTAGATAATACTCTGAGACCAAAAAGGTGGTTTCATTTGTAGTCTATATATAGAATAAAACTAGTATCTTATGTTAATCATGGTTGAAACTATAACAAAAAGGTCATATATGTTAGGTATGTGTTATATTCTTTGTAGGGGGCTCTATCCCCCCCTGCCTTGGGGGTCATAGGGGGGCAGAATCCCCCTGCGCAAGGGTTGGGGGGCAGTGCCTCTGAAAAAAAAAGTTGGCAGTTTTTGTGTCCATTTTTTAGTGGTTTTTCGGCACATGGTTTGCAACGATGGTTTTCTAATTCCAGTTAATGAATTAAGGTTGTTAACTAATATCGGTCAATGGATTAGGGGTTTTGGATGTTGCGAGATTCCATATATGTATTGTATTGTAAACAATGAAGATATGATGAATAAAAAATTAGAGGTGCAACTCTAAACAAGTTGGTGGTTTTCCTAGATTGTGTTTCCAGGTTAAAATCTATGAGTAATGTGTGTTTGCCATTGTATCTTTTTTATTTTTATTAAGAATTTATTTGTAGTAATT